>JAODUP010001437.1:0-17500 GCA_025642065.1 Paralvinella palmiformis | reverse complement strand
CGTGTATTTACTATGTACATGGAAACTCACAAAACAATAATGCATTAACTGATTCTTATTAATACAGTCAACCTTGTCGTTTCTTGAAGAACAAAACATGCTCTGTATTATTATTAATAATATCATAAATTAGTCTCTCATGTAAGAAGGGAAGAGCTTTAATTTTTAAGTTGGTTATGAAGTGGTATGATATCATAATTACTAATATTTTATAGATATGATAAGAGCCCAAACCTTATAAATATTGTATATTAACAGCTTTAAGTCTTTCTGTTTATGAGATGTAGTATTACGAAGATATACAATTACGTTTAGCAATATTTACGTTTTTGACAATTTGCCAATTAATCATTATCCATGAAAGGACTTTAGGTTTGATGAGTTCTTACAAATAACTTGATATTTAAGCAAAGTAATCTGCTTTCATTCGTTTTATTCTTTGTCCGAGGATTTGACAATTTCTTCTTTTTACCCTCTCGTAGAAGACTTTATATAACCCATTGTTGATCGCAATGCTGCAAGCTAAATACCATGTGTGACACCTTTAATATCAAATGTTATATTGATCGATGAGACTAATCAATTTTGTGTGCTCTTCATCCATAATCTTCCTAATTAATTCAAACAGAAATAGTAATTCACTGTAATATAATTACTTTTAAAATTACACTTATTAACAGGTGCCGCATAGTATTAGCATATTCAGCTAATCCCATCTTATAATAAATAATTTCTTCTATTCTAACTTGCATTTCCTTTAACGCCTCTACGATTTAAAATAAGCACATCTTCCTTTTTAAGATAAAAGAAACAGGTCACTGTTATTTACTTTTTAAAGCATCACTATATATAAAAATGTATGCGGTATACTTACTCGGTATATAATGAAGTGTTGTATACTGAATTGTATTCTCTCTCCTTCTCTCTCTCTCTCTCTCTCTCCCTCCCTCTCTCTACATATATCTATCTATTTATCTACCTATTTATCTGTTTATCGAGCTACCTATCTGTATATCTATCTATCCATCTATATATCCCTGTATCTATCTGTATATATCTTTCTCTCTCACTCTCACTCACTCACTCACTCTCTCTCTCTCTCTCGTTCTCTCTCTTAGCTTTCTTCGGTATATCGAATGAGCGATACAGTTCAGTAGATACTGCAACTCAACTATTGTGATCGTGGAATAACTTGATATTCCCTCTCTGACTTCTTTGTCTTTTTACTTAATGAAATATGCCCAGATTGTGGTTCCGTTTGCTTCGGAGCTAGCATTAGTGTAGATGCCGACAGTTGCTATTTTGCTTTCATTGAAGTTAGCAAATCTGCTGGTGGCTGATACTGCTGCTCCTTCTGGATCAACTCTCCTCTGGATGGGACTCTGTATAATTACTTGAATGAGTGGTTTTACCCATGGAACGTGCTCGTTGGACTTTGGACGTGTAATTGGTGGTATATCATTATCCTTGTGGAGCCAAGCTGCCTTGAGTTCAGGTTTTGTTGTTCGGGGAGAATCCCCAGGCTGTCGCTTAATCAGCACAGCCTCTATGTTGGAGTGGTTGAGAAACCTCCTCCCCCACCACTCACAGGGGAGCAGTACGGAAAGATGGAGCCGAAATACCCTGAGGGTGGTCACTGCCAGAGTGTTTTACGTCCTCAGGGGGTTTTAACGTCCCCCTTTATTTTAAATAATTCAGTGGAGACGGCAGCGCCATTTAACGTGGTCAGCCACCCACGATGTAGTGAGCCGAGAAATTAATCCCTGGAAAAGTTTCGACCTCTTACGGGGTTCGAACCTGCGACCGTTGTCACCAAGTGCCGGGTGCTTAACCGCTAGGCCACCGGAGCTCACACAATGCCTTGAGTGACCATAAAGCAACGTCATATACCCAGGGATATTTGGGTATTTCTTCTTGTATTCGGTTTACAATGACGGTCAGAGTAGGTTTGGAGATTTTCATTTTTTATTAAAAGACGGATGTGGACGGTTCTTGATTATATGTATACCAAGATGGAGTTTGTCTCATAGAGAAAACCACGAAAGATATGGCGTATTGGACCTGTTTGCGTTCTTTCTTAGGACTGTATGTCTAAAACGCAGCCCAGTTGGAGGACGCAAGCCGCGTATAAGATAACCGACTTGATCAAGGACATATATAGAGTAATGACCAGCTTCGTATTGAATACCATCTTTAGGTTTGTGATGGCCTTGATCATGTTAAATCTCGAATCTACTTTAATTTCTGTTCCGTGACATGTGAATGTAGGTCCGCTGTCTGTAGTGATCCCGAACAATTTATAATGGTGAACCATTTCCAAATTTATAGGCCTAGCTTGAATTTGTACCCACCGTTTCTAGATGTTTTGATAGCCATGTTCTTGGTCATAACTTGGAAGAATTACAAGACTCTGTCGTTGTCCTGTCTACTGGATTTAGGTCTTCAGGATTAGGGCTACAAGTTTACTGAAGATGGTAAGAGAGATTGGGAGTTTCTTAGGACATTTAATGTTCAGGTCATGAGGGCTGGAAATAATTCCATAAATCTTTACTTTTAACTTTCAACCTCTTAATGTGTTTTCTATCCGTGTGAATATCCTCCCCAAGTAGATAAGGGAGTCTAGCATGGATCTACACGCTCACATGCCTTGTCCAGATCCACAAAAACGACAAAATCTGGTCTGGTTCGTTTGGTGTTTTTTTGGCTGTAATATTTGTTATCTGAGTGAAGGATGACGTCTAGAATGTATCTGCCTTTCATGATTCGAAAGATATCTTTCGTCTTGGGTATTTTCCACAGAAGTCTTACTAAACCCGTTATCTCCTAGATTGTAGACATGATAGACAATAAAGACATGGGGCGGTTGCCTTTTCCTCCTGGTTTAGCAACTGGGATTACTATGGCTATCGTCCCCTGATCTTGTGGTTTGCCTTTTGTCAAGGATTGGTTGAATCAATTGAGGATTATCTTCCTAAGGGAACGTAGAACATTGTCTATATGGATACTGCCAGGAATGTGTCATGTTCTGTGAAACTGAAGGAAGATTCTCGTAGAGTTAGTGACTTAGGAAAGAAAATAAATAATCACAGTGTGCATAGAGCATAGCATGGACCCATATCTAGTGAAAGTATGCTACATATAGTTTTAAAAGGTAATAAACATGCCATTAATTCACATTAAACACACAATGCCTATAGATTTTGTCTGGCAGCCATCGAGGTTATTATTTAATCTTTTACTTATACATTCACAAACTGAGAAAGAGATAAATACAAAGACAGAGAAAGAGAGAAAGAGGGAGAGAGAGATCAATAAACACAGTTATGCACGCACACACACACACACACACACACACAATATATATATATATATATATATATATATATATATATATATATATATATATATATATATATATATATATATATGAAGAGAGAGAGAGAGATGGGGAGATGAGGGGGTTAAATTTCCCCTGTCACTCTTCCAGTCTAATACATAACTAGATGTTAAAATATCATGCACATCCAGTATAATAACTGGTGACAGCAAGGACACGAACTAAAGCTAAATAATGATGCCAAGTATAGACGAGATTCCTTAAAAAGAAAAGATGTTTCCTTTTTTCAAATTAAAATATTACAGAATGTTGGCTCTTAATATCGAACTGAGATTGGCCTTCTTAGAGCAGTACAAATTACTGACATGTCATTCTTGACAGCTGTATGATAAAAATCCATGTGATGATAAAAAAACTGTTAGGAAGCAAATCACATCACCCACAACAATGACTTTTTTTTCAGAATGATGGGCACTAATAAGCCAAACTCGCGCTTAAGATAATACAACATATGTATAACAAACCAATATAAGCATAGTACAGTCATGTCTCGTCCATCCGTACACTGGTGTTCCTATTGAAATCGTGTAAATTCACAAATTGTACGGATTTTTGAGTTGATTCAACAAACCGATCAATATTAAACATTAAATACAAAAATATACTTAATGCATTCTGCTTTGGTACCCCCATATTCTTTGATATACCATATCAGACGTCATATTATAAAATTTAAATATATATATATATATATATATATATATATATATATATATATATATACACACAATGATTTTAACAAATATTTGGTGAAGAAAGGAGGTACATTTACCTTGTGATCAATGAGATTATTACTTCCAAGTGATCGCCCTGATATAATTCAATTACTGATATAGTCACAGCATGAAGTAAATTACTTATTTGCTATTTAATGCAGTAATAATACCGTATCTAAAGTTCCATTGAATCAATTGACACAGTTTGATAATATGCATCCCCTGTGGTACTTGCTCCCATTATAATACACAATGGCAACAACGAAGATGTTGATTTAATTACAGCATAAAACATAATACACTATATATTGGCATTTCCAGCTAATTGTGTTTGTGCTAATTGGTCATTCGAAGAAATTCGTTTGTTATACATGACGTGTGAATATAAGAACAATTAATTTGCGACATTGTACATCGGTTTTTCGGGTTGCAGCATTTATGTAGTTGCCATTACCAGTGACAAATAAAGCAATTTTACAATTTTTGTCGTCTTTCTAAATAACTACTTTGTTGAACGCTAACTCTATGAGAAGATATATACACTCAGTCAGAAAAGGAAATAACAGCAAGTTTGTTCATATCATAATTTATAATTATATTTAGGTATATTTCGTGTGACGGAAGTATATAACTGTCAGAAAAACTGAAATTGCGACCTGTTACTTTGTGTGAAGATAGGTATCTTAATTTTTCTTCTTCTTCTGAGACCAATAGATGTATTTGTGAGCTGAGGCCACTAGTCTTATTCTCTTCCGTGTGTAAAATTATAAGACTAACTGCTAGGTGTTAAAATTGAATTTTCAAAAACCTTTTCATTAATAATACTACATCAATTGTCCTCATTCGTAGATTTATTTAAAATCAATTAAGCCATTAATGTTTCGAACAAAGAGTATTTCCTGATATTATGCTAAGTCTGTCAGACTTATAATGTTATAAGGTTATGTGAATATTAGTTATTTTATTTTCAAACGACTGACAAATTCCATCAAATTGCGATAATTGCTGTGGTCAAGCCAATTACGTATTATATTTTCGCAATATAATATAATATAGCTTTAATGTAATTGGTTGTGTTTTTCACCCCATTAAGATGTAAGTATTCTTCAGCGTGTTACCATATTTATGGGATAATACAAGTTTAGTTTATTGTTTATATAACGTAAAGATGATTGGTGTTTTACGGCCACTTTTGTGCACATGGTAGGCTAAATGGGCCGAGCGACCTCCGAGGGTAATGAGGCGAAGTCAAAGATGAAACAAATTTCAGATATGCCCACGCCGAGATTCGAACACGGATGGTATTGATCTGTGGTCCAACGCGCTACCGCTAGACCACGGAAGCGCCCTGTTTATATAACGTAAAAGAAATTATTTGGAGACTTTACTACCAACTTAAATCAGCGTAAAAACACGAGTTAAGTAAAGGATTTTACTATCGACGTATGAATTTTGGTACATATCCGTTAACATGTCATCGCCAATACGCGTTTCTATATCTGACAACAAAAGAATACGACTTGCTATAATGACAGTTAACGCAGAATAAACAAATGAATACTATAAATTGGTAGTGTATTACTTCATTTAGTATGTAGAAAATAGGAAATATTTGATAAGAAATTGTTTTAAATAATCATGGAAAATTATATTTTAATGTATTTTATAATATTCACGTGAGTATTTGGTTAATGGGTTATATTGTTTCCTTGTTGGCTGCTTGTCCCTTATTTTATTGGTCCTACAGTCGATTGATCAGTCAGTCAGTCGGTCAGTCAGTCGATCGGTCAGATAGTCAATATGTTGGTCACCAAGTCGATTGTTCGGCCAGCGGGTTAGTCAGTTGCAGGATTAGTTGATTTGTGGTTAATGGCTGGATGGTTGAGTTGGCTTTTCGTCTGTGAATGAGTAGGAATATATATATATATATATATATATATATATATATATATATGTGTGTGTGCGTGTGTGTGTATGTGTGTGTGTGTGTGTTTGTGTCTGTGTCTGTGATTGTGTCTGCGTGCGTGCGTGCGTGTCGTGCCTGTGTGCATGGTGTTCCGGGGATATATATATATATATATATATATATATATATATATATATATATATATATATCGGCACTGGCTCAGAGCTTCAACACTTACACCTAAACATCCTCTAAAAGCTATTTCTCTATAATTCTATACATAAGTATATCTATATACAAGATGCATGAACCTAAACATATAAATGCCGACACCTCATAAATTTCTGCATAAATAGACCTATATATACATGTAAATAAACTATAATACAGAGAAGCGATTGGATGTAGGATACGTAAAGAAAGCGAAAACATATATAAGCACATGACGGTAGTTCAACGATAAGCAAACACATATACAAGATGACTTTCTCGTATTCAGAAGAAACCAATACCTAGGAACATTTAAACACCAGAAATGCTGATCTGAAAGTCATTTTGGGCTCGAATAAATATAAAACCGTACCTATATAAACTGTACGGACGGAGTTCTAACACATCTCGCGTCGCAAGATGTAATAAAACTAAAAAGAAACAATATGCCTTTATATGCTCTCGGCCAATATAACAACTTGAGTTGAGCACGCAACAACTTATATTGCTTACTCATAGAAGCAGCCGAATGACTAGGCTAAAACCCAAAATAGTAATGCTGCGCAATAAATTATAACTGAACTAGAACGAGTTATCACATTACTCCTCACCAAGAACTAATCCTCATGTTTTTACGTTCATGACTTAGTGACCGTTCATCCACGCATAATGTAGGATCGCGAACTAAACATCTATCCGCTTAATCTATTGGACCTATAATCGAGATAACCGGATTTAAGGTAAATCTCCGATACTGCGAAAGATATATAGGGCTTATAATACTTATGTATTCAATAATTTGAATATATAAGTGTAACCTACTTATTTGGCGTTAGTTAATAACTTTGGAAACAATCTGTAGTAGTCTAAACTCATTATTAATGATTTACGGTTGTGGACAAAATCAAGGAATTAAATCATTCACGAACACATGATTCACTATCACAATTAAAATATTTGTCTATCTTATTATCTCTTTCTGGATGATTCTATTGCATTCACCAATTTAGAACATCCTATATTTACCTTCACTAGTTACCTGAGAAGCTACCAATGCAGTAGAACGATTGCATAGTTTCATTGGTAGATGTATCAATGGAAATTTGGCGTAAACACTCCGGACAGAATTATAACTTTAATAACTTTAAAATGATTACTAACTGTTGTGTGATAAGCATCTTATCTACACAAATTAATTTGCATCTTAATGAAGATGGTTCAAGGAATGAACGAATCGACAAATGGAGACGCGATCTGTACTATGACAACGTTCATATTGTATACACTATGTTGTCACAAACAGGAAAGGTAAAATGCGAAATGTATTTGATGTAAATGCTCCTCGGAGTTTTGAAAGTCAAGTAAGGAAAACGTCGTACAGAAGATGATGAAACCTTTTTTATTTTCTTTATGATTGAAAGAAATATGCCGGTGTGACATTGGCCAAACTTGGCTTCTTTTCAACAAACAAAACCATCTTTTTGTTTTCTAGTAATAACACTTCAATATCAATCTAGAAAGGAGTGAAAACCTGAAAGATTGGTAATGACACTGGGAATTTCGAGTCGCATTGCCTCTAACTCACTCATCATTCCAGAATGTTTTGGAATTTCCTTCGTTTAGATTTTATCTCATATTTAAAGGTCATACCCTGGATTTGACAAGTGTGGCTTGATTCCAATTCAGATTTCACTGTAGACCATCATAACAAGTCTTGATAAGCATAAGCTTGATATTGGAAGGAGGTGCAGCGAATTAGGTAAGACAGACCAAAGTGCCATCCAGGATTGTTTGTAACATTTTCAACCAACGTATGAAATAGACACACTTAAACATATTAATCGACATGAGGAACAAACCAAATAAGAGTTACTATGCAAAATTAAGACTAAAATACAGATTTTATTAAAACATGTGAACAAGTATGGTATGTTAGGTCAATATTGATTGGTCCTTATTAGTGCCAGAACAGAGACTTCGTGCTTTTGAGATTGTTACCTTATCTGAATTCTGTCTACAGGAGAGCTTTAGAAAAGTTTTTTCTTTTCTTTAAGCAAACCACCATCTGTTCATGATATTAACCATGTGTTTTCAATTTAGATCCCATTCACAGGTGTCCATTAGTGCCAACAGGGATATCATAAGTTGAAGTGAAAAAACAAGAAAATATTCGAAGCATTTCAGAATTAAGTTAGTAGTTAATCAGATGAACATATTCTCCTTTATAAATCTTGAAAACGAATCTATCATTTGTGTGTGTTTTGTTCATGTGGAATAAGGCACTGGCACAGAAAATCTCGAAGTGTGAATTCAAACTCTGGCGATTCTTCAGGAGACACAATCCAGAGTAGCAACTTTTCATGCTGATACATATTGAATGTCTTACCACTCTCTAACTCACCAAGCAACAAAAAACAAATCACCTACAGCGGTGGGTCTGGGAGTAAAATACCCAAGTCGGAAAACGGCAGTTGTGAGAATGTGTATGTTAATTGGCTAAGAATCCCTAGTTATAGGTTTTTATTTTGCTGTATCTTTCTTCAAAGTAAAATATACCAATACCACGATTTAGATGCTATTCAGTATTTCTATTCCTGAATTAGGAGTACTTATAATGCTCTAAGAACGTACTGCGCATGTTACAGTCATTTAAATGCTGGATTCCCAGGCCCCCAAAAAACTAAATA
Source organism: Paralvinella palmiformis (assembly GCA_025642065.1). Classification (NCBI taxonomy): domain Eukaryota; kingdom Metazoa; phylum Annelida; class Polychaeta; order Terebellida; family Alvinellidae; genus Paralvinella; species Paralvinella palmiformis. Next base: position 8,584 of record JAODUP010001437.1, on the reverse strand, counting down.
GAGTCCATCGAAAGGCGCAAATAGTGCATGTCATACATAGCTTCAGATCAACTTTTCTTAGAAGGCACAGACCTCTCAACGACACCATAATATGCTTTCTTATATTTGCTAGAGGGCCAAATACCTCATAAACATACAAATCCAAATCGTCAATAGCGATGTATGATATCAAATATTACAAGAAGAATTAGACAAAACAAATGTAAAAGAAAACACGAACCCCAATCTCTGGTACGGGCAATGTGTGTTTTAGTCATGTGTAATGAAGTACAGGCACAGATAAATTTGGAGCGAGAATTCAAACTCTAGACGATTCTTCAGGGGACTGAATCCAGAGTGACGAACTTTCATGCTGTGACATGTTCCTAACATTTAATCAGTCCTGATACAAAACTCTGATTTAGACGTTATTGTTTACTTTATTATTGTTAACAATCACTGATTACCATAAATAAAATAATAAATGTATTGCTTTATGTAATGAGATCATTGAAATAATAATAATAATAATAATAATAATAATAATAATTATTATTATTATTATTATTATTATTATTATTATTATTGACTTTCTTTACACTAAAACGATAATTAAAATATCTTCTGGCAGACATACCTAAACGTATTCTGTACATAAGTAGGCTTTTTGAGAAATACTGTAAATGGGCTGTTTTAAAACCTTATGAAAGGGTGATTTACTTGTTGCTGTTTAATATTATTATGCCACTTATTATACAATCTGGGATATCAACAATATGGGATATGTTAATTGGGATAGTGATGTAGGTAGAGGGTAAAATGGTAAAAATAACATAGAGCTCAGAATATCAACATAGACAACAAGAGTAACAGCAGCACCAAAGTCAGCAGCTATAACCATAGTAGTTGGGGAAATAGTAGTAGTAGTAGTAGTAGTAGTAATAGTAGTAGTAGTAGTAGTAGTAATAGTCATAGTCTTAGTCATAGTAATAGTTATAGTCATAATCATAGCAACTACTAATAGTAATAGTGGCTATGAGAAGTGGTATTGATAAATGGTGATACTGCTTAATAGTACTAGCAGCTATAGCAGTAGCAACAGTAGAAGTAGTAGTAGTAGTAGAGTAGTATAGCTAGTAGTCAGAATAGTCAGAATAGTAAAAGTAGTAGTAGCAGACAGTCAGCAGCTAGTAGAAGTAGTAGTAGTAGTAGTAGTAGTAGAGTAGTAGTAGTAGTAATAGGTCTAGTATAGAGTAGTAGAAGCTAGTAGTAGTAGAAGTAGTAGAGTAGTAGTAGTAGTAGTAGTAGAGTAAATAGTCATAGTATAGTAATAGTTATAGTCATAGTCATAGTAATAGTAATAGTAATAGTGGTAGTGGTAGTGGTAGAAGTGGTGGGAGTAGAAGTAGAAGTAGTAGTAGTAGTAGTAATAGTAGAAGTAGTAGTAGTAGTAGTAGTAGTAGTAGTAGTAGTAATAGTAGAAGTAGTAGTAGAAGTAGTAGTAGAAGTAGTAGTAGTAGTAGTAGAAGTAGTAGTAGTAGTAGTAGTAGCGTGTGTGTAGTTGTTGTTGTTGTAGTAGTAGAAGTAGTAGTAGTAGTAGTAGAAGTAGTAGTAGTAGTAGTAGTAGTAGTAGTAGTAATAATAATAGTAGTAGTAGCAATTGTTGTTGTTGTTGTTGTTGTTGTTCTAAGTATATTATTCAAATAATATTACCTAGATAAAATGCCTCCTAATGGAGCATATTAAATCAGTGATAACCTTGACCAGGTCCCTTTCCATCAAATAACTGTTTATTAAATGTCATTAATCAGCGTTTGAAGACCGACTTAATGTCATTTATTTCTACATATCCTCTCAATCTGAGTCATTTTATCTTATCTATCAAAGGATTACTTAAACATGGAGTACTATTTACTACTTTGTGTTTTGATTATTTACATTAGCAAAAGAAAGGTATGTCCTAGTACTCTTCTCTTTATGACCTAGTTTTATTGGATTTCCATATCTGAAGTTGTAGTCGGTAGAATGTTTCCGTTTCCTGAATAATCATCAATCAGCTGAATACGGGTACATCACGTGCTAGAAATTTTGCTTATCTTTTGGATAGCCAGAGTTTATATTTTGCATACATTTGATCCTATTGACGATGATTTCTTTTGTTGTACCGAGATTCCCTCCGGCAATTGTCGTGACAAAATAAATTAGGTTCAAAATTATTATTTCCGGTTTACACCTGAACGAGATTCAAACTGTCAACTCTAAATACCGGTAAGGTGTATAGTGAACATCAAACTGATGATCATTCTCATATAACAGGAAATAAAAAATATAGATTTACCTAAAATGTATTCATAAAATGCGAAAGGGTCTCCATAGTGATCAAGGCATTGTAGTGTTAACCGATTGAACACAGGTTTACTTTTATAATCCAGACATATATTTGTGTCATGCTATTAGTATCCCTTTGTCATTTATACTATGCCTTATTGCCTTATTTTCACAGATAGGTGTTGACAAGGTTAGAATATTAAATCATTAAAAGTAAATACATTCACAGCCTTTGACATTTATTTGGCTCTAGTTAATTATCAATTGGCGATGATTTACGACATACAGTAATAATTAGAATATACTTAGTTATCATGTCCTCATAAGCTGGTCTAGAACGTCCGTACATTTGGCTGTAAATACATATTTGAATTAATATATATATGATTATTGAAATGTATGCAGGTAAGTACATGAATAAATTCTGTTTTAATTAGATATGTAAACCAATTCGCTACTATAACATCGACCATCGTAATTTATTGAAAGTGGTGCAACTTGCCTCGCTAGAAGTACTATTGTTAATACTCTCAGCTTATTAATTCCATTAATGCCAGGTACATATTTAAACCTACAGAATACGAAGGTTTTGGTTTTATTTATTAAATAATTGTAGTTTTCTATGAAACATTTTAGATAACAATACGGATTGTTTACAAAAGACATTTTGATTATTACTAGTAGCAGTTGTAGTTGTAGAAAGTAGACATACGAATACCAATATTCGACATAATATAATAGCAACCTTCAAAAATGGCCTTTAAATAAATATATTTAACTATAGGATTTTTTAATTACTTAAGTAACACCCTTTATCAGTCGTTCTTCCTTTAAGTATCTGTTTCTCAAATGCCATCATCAGTTATTTAAAAATAGTCCTAAGGTTTACTTATGTCTGCCTTTCCTCTCAATCTAATCCATTTCCTCTTTTTTAGTCACTATTTAATGTCTGAGTGATTTGATGTATCTAAGGAAAAACACTATTTTAGTAATATTTTCAAGTATTAAAAATATCAGCCTTCTATGTCTCAAGTTGTCTCAAGAATAGCTTCTGTGTTTCATGAATAATCCCTGCAGCGTACACATTAAAGCATATCACCAATCCATTGTTTTAAAGGAATAGGCGTTTCGGTCATTGTATTAATACAAGCATTATACTCTTTTAACAAAGACAGATGAGAGAACAAACTGGAGTAATCTGTTTGGAAAATAGAACAATATGTTAATGTTCATTATGGAAAATTGAGGTAAAAGCTAAATACTTAGTGTGGTTAGTAAAACGATGTTACCTATTCCAGCAGAATGTTTTGTTTTCAACTCTTTAGTTATATTTTTCTGAGATATAATGCTTCACTCTCTTATACAGCGACAAGAATACATTCAATACTATTTATGATTCATAGAAAATAACATAGATTTCTGCAATATTTAAATTCACTAATACAAGATTGTTACCAAACTAAACAACATTTTTATAAATACGGCATTATGGTAGAATTAGAAGGAAGTTATCTCTTGCCGACTTTATTTATTTTTTCGGGTTGATGTTGTCTCTGGCTGGCAGTTGCGAAGATTGCACATTGTCAGCTAATCTTTATTCAGGGAGAGAGAGAGAGAGAGAGAGAGAGAGAGAGAGAGAAAGAGAAAGAGGAGGGTGGACAGACAGAGACAGAAAGAGAGGGTGGGGGTGAGAGGGGGAGAGAGAGAGAGAAAGTCAGAGAATGACAGAGAGAGAGAGAGAGAGAGAGAGAGAGAGAGAGAGAGAGAGAGATAACTACAGAGAGAGAGCGTTATCTGCCACGTTTATAGGATCTGGTTCATGATACAGACGTCTAAGCATAATGAAACCTTGAATTTGCCATTTGATGCTGTATTTATACTATATTTAAGAGTGCATGGAAATCAATTGACACAGTCTAATAAACAAAATTGCTCGCGTAATTGTTCCCATTATAAAACACAACGGTCACAACATAAACACTAATTTAATTACAACATAAAACACAATGCACTAAATTTTGTCATTTTCAGCTGGTTGTGTTCTTGCTAATCGACCATTCGAGCAAATTCTTTTGTCATACATGATGTGTGAATACAAGGACCGTTAATTTGCAACATTGGACATCGGGTTTTCGAGTACACCATACCTATATGGCAGTTGTCATAATCAACGAAAAAGGGCAAGTTACTTATAGCCGGATTAAAGAGTTACAATAACATGTTTCATGTGTATTTCGTTCTAAAAATGGCCGTTCGGAAACAAAAATATGAATGACTGGATTAAGCGTTTTTAATAGCTGAAAAGCTACAAAATATGCTATATTAAATAAATAAATAATAATAATAATAATAATAATAAATTATCGTAGGATTTGAGCAAGTACACTATTCGTACTCTTCAAATATCGTACCGACTACGATACAATCAGATTGTTAAACTCCGTTTAAAGGGAATATCTATATATTAAGCAACCGTCTTCTGTTGTGTTATTTATTTACGACCAAAACTCAAAACGGTTCAGTGATAATCTTTATCCAAAATATAATTACTATTTTATTACTGATATATAACTACTAATACTAAAATCAATTCAATGGTTTTATATTTATCATAGTTTTTCATATCTTAATTTCCTAAGTCACACATTGAATTTCTACCTATTGTGATCGATAACTTGAGTAGGAAGAACACTTTGTTATAAAAATTAATAATAAAAACAGTTTCTATTAAAAACAATTATAATAATAAGAATTTTGTCTTCGACCAATTGAGTACGGAATGGTATTATGCTTCATAACAAAATAACGCATCTATCAATCTGCGATTATGTATTTGGTCCATACTCAATTTTTTTTGTCAGTGGGAAAATAGACTCCATAGTTTAGTGTTTGTTATCATATCTAGCAATCCCACTAACGTAAATCTTCAGAATGGCATATCTTTTGATACAAGGCACCAAAATGTTGTTAACCATGTGTTCTAATTAGATCCCATTCGCTGGTACTCATAAATGCCACCAAATAGACCGTAGATTGATGTCAACTACCAATAACCTTTGAGAACGTTTCGATATTAAGTAAGCGACAATTACATATATTTTTTGAAACCCTACTCGACCTTACCTCAGACAGTATTTAGGTTTTATTCATAAAAACAGTTGTACTGGTCTAGAATAGGATATAAAATGGATTGTTGTTAGAAATTATCAGCTCACAATAAACAAATATACTTATTTTCAAATACACGCTGATATTAGTTTCGACCATAAAAGCACAATACAATGTAACATTAAATATATATATATCATTGAGTGTCCAGTTTATATCTGACCAAGGTGGAAATTATTACTTGTACCGTTCTATGGCCATTCGTATGGTTTTCGTTGTTAGTAAATGTTATTTCGTCGTCTTACAGATTTATGATAAAACACAAATGGCTGATATAGATAAAGTAAGAACACAAAGTGCTGTTGATATGAGCATTATATTTTATGGTTTTAAAATGTATCCTCTTTATGTGATGGTAGAAGCCATTAGCAATATATCTAACAAATGGAAATGGTATCATATACCATGGAAATAGCGAACGTATCTCCAACTTGCCTATATTAATATCATTGTTCTACTTTATTGTGCACATTGACCTTAAGATATTTAGACTGCCATGAGTCCTTTTTATATCGTCTTCCTTCTAGCATATTTTGGGTGAATAATTTATTATTAATAAAATAATGATTTGTCAAGGAAATTCCTTTCCTTTTTTATTTTATGTTATATATATATATATATATATATATATATATATATATATATATATATATATATATATATATATCATGGTTTCCACAAACAAGACCAGATCTAATTATGTTGTAACATTATATTTTTTGTCTTCTTTCACAAAATATCTCACTTTGAATTACGTGCATTAAGGAAACCGAGAAATAAATCATTAAAGTTTTACATAATACACTAAAGTAATCTGGATTTTCAATTCTACATTACTTTAGCTAAGGTTACCGGATACCAAATAAAAATAACTGGTACAACATTAAGGAGGTCCTAAGCGGATCGAATACACATTTATCAATAATACTTATGTAAGGCTGTATGACAAAGGCTGTAATTACGTGATAAATAAATAAGAACTTCACCTGTCATCATCAAAAATATATTTAGATCCTAATAAAGTCAAAGCTTTATTTCTAGAAAAAAACTGGAATATAACTATTCCTGTCAATATATTTAGCATGAATAGGAAAAGAATTGCTCAGAATTTGAGACACACTGACAGGGAAGGAGATATGGTGCCATTTCTTTCAGGTCACGTGTTTTGCATGCATTCCATAGACTAGGCCATGTCTAAATTCTGACATTATACATGTGTGTGTGTGTGTGTGTGTGTGTGTGTGTATGTGTGCGTGTGTGCGTGTGTGTGTATGTGTGCGTGTGCGTGTGTGTGTGTTTTAGGGTACATAGTAAGAGGCAACAGGCACAGAACATCAACATATCTAAACACCCTTCGAAACCTACCTCCATAAATCTAAATACAACTATACATACATTAATCTAAAAATAAAATCTTCCATACCTCCACATATTGATAAATGTGTGCGTATACCTAAGCATGTGTCTGGTCTACTCATCAGCCTGTGGGAACCAGCTAATTCGCTTTTCGTACGCGACAAATATGTCACGCCCACAGGAAAGCGGCTACATGCAGGCTACGTACAAAAAGCGGAAGCACGTAAAAAACATATCATTTGATACCACAGCTCGCAACAAACAACACGTGCGTGTGGTTCAATGGTGACTTGCTACATACATATCATAAACTATTTTGACACCACAGTTTACATTCAACAGTCATTTTCTGTGGTCCAAAAGAAACCTGTATATAAAGAATTTCGACACCTCAGATGCTGACCTCAGCTTTATTCTGGGTTCGAATAACTGAATAAATCCTACCTATATGAACCATGTATCAATACACGTCCGACTGTGTGTGTTCGAAATTATATTTGTCAAAAATCGTATAATTGGATATTTGGGCGTATTATTATTTTAATCAAAAGTCATTAACAAAAAGGCAATCTTCAAGTTAAATCACTCTTCTATATCTCATCACCAAAAATGTCACTGGATCGTAATACAACAATAAATTCAGTACTACGGGGAATCAGAGAAAACTGTATCATTAAATACATCAAATAACCTCTCTACGGCTTGGTCAAAAGTAACAAACAACTAACACCAACAACGCTTAGTAATGTGTCTTTTCTGGTCAAATGTTTAGACATGAATCAAATACACTCGGACAATGCTATACACTGAACAAAGTGGAGTCAACATTAAGATGGTGATCAGAAAAGAACAGAGAAAAAGATGTTTAATTTAAACGTATTCGTATTATTGAGCACAGATTTAGTTTTTAACACAGAAAAGAAATTGATTAGTGTCCAACTACTAGTGTTCATTTATCAGCTATATTATTCCAGATTATTACACATAGTTCTTGATGAAGTACGAACGTTAAATCAATAAAAGTAAATACACTCACTGCCATCGCTAAGTCTATGTCCCTAGTTAATTGTCAGATGATGGCATAACATATACTGTAAAAATTAAAACGAAAGATTTATTATTTGATCGTAAAATGGCATGTGACCTCCGTATATTTAGCTATACGTACATACGTGAATGAATATATGAACATACTTATATGTAAATATAGGTTAATGTAATTAAGTTACGTTTTAACTAGATCTATAAATCAATTCATCCTACTGGTTCTACTAATTAGTAATTAAGCATTCTTACAGAAGATTTACTTTGTTCATTAAATAATAGTAGCTTTCCATGAAGGTTTTTTTTAAATTGGGAATAGGGATTATTACAAAAGAGTTAATTTAATTAGTACTAGTACTACCAGTAATAGTAATAGTAGTAATACAAATAGTAGCAATCTTACCCATATTATAGCCACCTTATAAAATGGTGTTTAACGAAACGTATTAAATCATGGGAAATTGTTTTAACTAGACCAGTAACATCCTTGAACAATTACTTTTCCATTAGACATCTGTTTCTCAAACTTAATTATCAGATATTTCAAAACAGCCTTAATGTTACTTATTTCAGCCTATCCTATCTGACTAATGCATTCCATCTTGGATATCAAACCAGGGCTTAATCTGGTTATATTAGTCACCATTTAATGTCTGGCTGATGATGATGATGATGATTGATGTTTTACGGCCACCTTTGTGCACATGGT
>JAODUP010001436.1:0-59626 GCA_025642065.1 Paralvinella palmiformis | reverse complement strand
GCGGATAAAGGCTCTGAGACCAATTATATCTCATTTGACTAATTCTATTCAGTTATGAATAATTTAACAACAGACACCTGTAACTTATCAGATCATCACTATAGTTGTGACCAGAAACAATACTAACAATAGCCAATTGGAATATGACGACCAAAGTCAATCCACTCATCATGACAACCACCTGCCATATTTATATATCTTTATTATTCATTACACTGACCTTAATATCTGATGATTGCTGCAAAATAAAAGTGTAAGGAGTTATTAGTCTGTCTCATTAAGTATTATATATATATATATATATATATATATATATATATATATATATATATATATATATATATATATATATATATATATATTGTCGGAGTGTATCATTGTAAGTGTCGAGGGTAGTTGTTACTGATAAAACTGTTTTTATATCGAGCATCGCCATTATTATGTTGTTCAAGTTGTATCGTCTTAAAGTCACGCATTATTTATCTTAACTTCCGGTCGCATATCGGATTATGTGTTCGTTTTTCTGATGTTCTTCACGATAAATTCACGATCTTAAAACAACCAGTTTTGATAAAATAGAACCAACCGAAGATTTGATTAATACTTATGTATCAGCCATTGAACAATAGTCGGAGTCAATTGTTTGATTTATGAAGAAAACTTATATAATTCCATATTTGACATAACAAAACCCCCGAAGATAAAATTTCCTCTAACAGGTGAGTTCGTTTGAATAGAGCGACCATGATGGTTATGACATAATATATTTAGATAAGTCAACACCTACCGACTTTCCTGGTTAATAATGTCATGTGAGAAAAAATCTAGCTTCGTTTAAGGATTATTAGTGAGTCTGTAAGGTGCTGTCATCTACAAAGACAACATTTATCACACCAAATATAAAATATATTGTTTTAAGTTTGTATTAATTAACCCAATTTGATAAATATATAGCATTGATATAACCGATGTGTAAGATAATGTAATCACAAATTACTGTAATACAATTGATTAAGTTTCTTTTGATTATTAATAATTGTAATTGTTTATTATAGTTATAATTTGTTATATCATGTTTAGGTGCATTCATTTGACTGTCATTATTACCAGAACTGAGCAATTTATAACAATACGTCTCCCAGCATAAGACTTTCTAGAGTATTAATGTCTATCATTATGTTAGAGTCAAATCTGCAAATCTAACACAAATTTAGGAAATCAGTATTTCTATTAATGTGAGCACATCTGCCAACAAATTATTAATTATTTATTTCTCGCGTTTCAAAAAGAATATTGTGAAATTATTATGTAGTGCGTTTATGACGCAAAAACACTGTACTGTCAGTAGCTATGTTTGGCAATGGTCAGTGTATAATTATGTCGTATTGGATGTAAAGTATGTTGTTATTATATAGTAATAATATTCAATAAGAGACGGTCACATTTTTCATAATGTCTATAATTGACTATGTTATCATGATCAAACACGAAGGGAATTATGTCTGGCAGTTAATCCAGGGATGTGGGAAGCCACTCCTTCAGATATGCTACTATGAATTGTTTTTGTTATCATGATCAAGCACCAAGGTAAGTTGGTAGGTTGAGCAACAGTTCTTTATCTGGCACCACTAAGACAAAATTCACTGTTGTCTTTGTAAGTATATTTGTATTCTTATTATTTCCAATCTCCTGATTGTGCCATGTGTTAACAACTAATCTTATAAGTTTATTTTTTATTTTTGCTGTGTTCCAGCCTCGTATTACATTATCACCAAACCAGTTTAGCTATATTAGAATAAGATTTTTCCAATTTATTAAGTAGATATTTGTTTCAAAATGTTTTTTAGATCATTGTCCCCCATTTTAAAGATAATTATACATTTCAATTACTTACAAATTGTTGCCTATTTGTCTTATATACACAAACGCCTAAAATCATATCTTAATTATTGATAAAAGGTATTAAAGAAACAACTTGAAGATGTTCATAGTCTGGAAGTTTGATGATTGATAATATAACCCCTCACCAATAGTCTAACCATATTATTCATTTAATGGTTTCACACTGCCACCATATCTCTGTAATATTGAACTATTTATACAGAGATATCTTTCTAATTTGAAACTAAAAAGAATATGTTTTTTTAAAACAAACAACCAACTCCTAGCTGGTAGTTACATACCTGGTCAATTACCCTAAAATCATTTATATATTATGGCTTGTTATATATGCATTTTCATTAATCATGGTGCATTACTATATCATTTATGTCAGATTTCTCCATGGATAATATCCCCTTTTTTCTGTATCCATCACTATTGCTTGGTCTATGCACTATCTATGGGTATAGGTCAAAAGCCCCAGATCAAAAGTCCTGAGGCTAAAAGCCCTCACCTCTCATTTTGAAATAGATAAAAATCCTTAACATTCAGTTTAATATGAAATTGATTGTTATCAGGAAAAATGTTTATTTGTAAATCACATGTTGGAAAATATGAAATTTAAAATTCATATATTTTATTTATTTATAGTATTATATTTAAAAAAAATACATTTCCATAATTACCGTCATAATTTACTGTTGAGTTTATTTCTATTGTTATAAATAAATTGGAAATACAAAAATAATGAGTTGTTGTATGAATGTGCCATATATCTATGTATACTTTTTATATGGCATTATTAAACATATTATCATATATCTGTGTACTTTATATGTCATTACTAATAATATCACTCAAACATTTCTATGATAATAACATATTATCCAAATATATCCCCGGGACCCATCTTCTACATTCTTCTCAACTGTTATTGTATATTTTCCCTATGATATTATCCATCCAATTATTAACATTACTTGCTTTTACCCTAGTGTTACCTGAGTTAAGGCTTTAATGCTTTATTAACCTGGCCTGTCATACAACTTGTATATTTTTCAGTCATGTATGATGTTTAGAAAGGTACTAATATGGATTTGTAGGAACTGCTTATTTGAATAAATACTGTTATAAATGTGTTAAAATATACATCTATTTTATATCAGATTATAATGGTATTGCATATATCATGGAGGGAAAGATGGATACAACAATATAGGATATATCATTGTGTTACATGAAGTGTATTATGTATTTGGTAGACATTTATGTCAATCATTAACATAGACAAATAATTGACAATATATAGACATGTTATTCTGTGACTGTAAGTTCAGTAGATACTAATAAAAAATCAACAAGGTTGTTTTTTACCATGGATTATTTCCAGATTTTATTAATTAATATGGATTACTTAATATATAATTTCCAGTATTCATATTTATAATTTATTGCATTTTCCAGATACAATGAAATTATAAATGTTAATGATGAACAGTCAATGCAAACCAAACTAAATGCACTTTGTTTATCTAGAGAAAATACATGCATTAGTAATGGTAAGACAATTGTATTTGTCGTGCATATATTTCATTGAAGAAAATTGATTGCAATTTATTAGATCATCCATGCATGCACTTTGGGTTCTGCAATCCTTTACGGATTGTTTTCTAAATTATTTTGCATATTATTATGGTTTCTTTGAAATGAAGCAAAGGTTATTTTTCTTTGAAAATTTAGCAACCCATTTAATATTTCCAACATTTTATGCCGAGAAGGACACTCAAAATTTATTTTACACTGTTGACTAATTTATTATGTAGTCTTGCTCAATAAGTTTCCATATTTATGTACTAAATAAGGAAGAATCTTAAATCCTTGTATTTACTCTTTAATTACGTTCGATCTTAGATTTAATAGTTTTGTTGTTGATATGTCCAATGGGTAAATCCAGCTCTCTATCGTATATACTCGTGCATAAATCAATTTTTTTAGGGAGAGAAAAAGAAGTTCCCAGTAGCATCTCGACTTATGCGAGCGTCATATATCCTACCAGCTGAAAGAAAGATGTTTCGGCCACCCTTGACACACAACACTATAGGATTCAACCCAATAAGAGCCAGTGTCAGAATAAAAGCATCACATCGGTGCCTACTAATCCATTATTATTCAATAAATAACAATTAATGTTTACCAAACTGTTGTTTTGATATCACTAACATGCCGATCTTTATGTAATAATAGTTGATCGTCACGCGCTGTTACATACCAGTACCTCCAGATGTGCTGTCAAACAATTAATTAATAACACTTGCCAGTTGAAGTTACAACCAGGCGTGTTTGATATGACAAGTTTATTTATTAGTTATAACATCAACGTTAAATATGTATATGTGTATGTATGTGTGTGTGTGTGTGTGTGTGTGTGTGTGTGTGTGTGTGTGTGTGTGTGTGTGTGTGTGTGGTGTGTGTGTGTGTGTGTTTTATGGTACATATAAAGAGCCAACAAGCACAGAGCATCAACATATCTAAACATCCTTCTAGACCTACCTCCATAAATCTAAATACAAATACAACTATACATACATTAATCTAAAAATAAAATGTTCCATACCTCCACATATTGATAGTTGTTGCGTATGCCTAAGCATGTGTCTGGTCTACTCATCAGCCTGTGGGAAAGCTAATTCGTTTTCTACGCGACAAATATGTCACGCCCACAGGAAAGCGGCTACATGCAGGCTACGTACAAAAAGCGGAAGAACGTATAAACATATCATTTGATACAACAGCTCGCAGCAAACAACACGTGCGTGTGGTTCAATGGTGACTTGCTTCATACATATCATAAAATGTTTTGACACCACAGTTTACATTCAACAGTAATTTTCTGTGGTCCAAAATAAACCTGTATATAAAACATTTCGACACCTCAGATGCTAACTTCAGCTTTATTCTGGGTACGAATAACTAAATAAATCCTACCTATATGAACCATGTATCAATACACGTCCGACTGGTCTGGTGTCGAAGCCTTTTATATACCCTCAGCGTGTTAACAAACATTACGATTTGTTCATAAGAAAGAGAATGTACACTAACTCAGTATGGACTCACTAAAGCGATTTAACTAAAATATAAACAAAGTAGCAATACCGCACAATGAATTATTACTGGACTAGAACAAAATATTGTCTCATACCTGAGTAAATACTATGATTTACTCGAACATAACAGCTAATCCTCATTAGTTTCCGTTCATCACTAAGTGAACGTTCATTCACGCCTAATGTATGGTCCCTAAGTACATGCAGTTAGGTGTGGTGGGATATAAATTAAAGCGCCTATCCACTTGATCTATTTGACCCATGGTCAAGAACAGCGGATTTCAGGCAGATCTCCCATACTGCGAATGACACGTCGGGATTATAATAGCTCTACATTTAACAAATTTCCTATATCAGTGTAATCTAATTACTCATAACATGGGAAAACACTCTGTCCGCAGCTTAATACCCATGGGTCAGCTTTTTGGCTTGGCAAATTCTGTACTGTATATGTTCATAATAATAACACTGTAAAGTAAACTGTAAGTACGTTTTATGTTAATAGCCGTAAGTAGTATAATAATATTTGTAAAGAAATTGACATGTTGATCATTTATCATTATCTTTTTCTCTCAGTTAATTTAGTAGTGCATATGTTCATCACGAAAATCAGTTTGGGGTTCAGTAAATTCATTATGATATATAATAATGACGGCCATCTTTTTGGCTCAGCAACCATCTTGACTCACAATGTACACAGTATAAAAGTAAATTATAAAATGAATTATATTATAATAATCTTAATAATTATGATACTACTTTTTCTAAAGTGATTGTCAAATAAGTAAAAATGGCAATTTACAAGAGAGTGACCAGCATTTTCATCTTTGGAAAATGAACCATTTAAAATATTTATTTCAAAATCTTACCTGATTATACATTCTAGAATATAAATGATGGTCATCATTATATATTTAATTTTGCACACTTTTGCATGATAGTTATAGTACCTTATTGGAGCCATTTCAAATATTTCATATCAGTAATCATTGGAATTTTCTGGTGGTATATACTATTTAACTGTTACACACAAATACACGACCAAGGAAACTTTGTAACCCAATTATTTATCATGATAAATGAAAGTTAATTACGTCTATATATCAACTATATTAGTGCGAGAAAATTATCAAAAGACAGTAACAAGATAGACATGGCTGTAAATATTGATCTTAAAGCTGTAATACGTGAGCCATTTAAATGTATTAACTTTTATTCTAGTTGTATATTATATATGCAATTGTAGTGGAAACCAATCACAAGCTCGAAGCAGCAACCTACCACGCTATAGAGAGCGTTGTTATAGTAAATGGGGCGAGCAATATAAGTGGAGACAGTGCCATGTTTACGATGATGTGTGTGGAAAATATAAATATCTGACAATTTTATGGGTATTCTGCTAACAAGCCAAATATTATTGCAGGATAACTCATTGCAGCGTTGAGTGTAAATAACAGTATAAATCCACTAACGTTGGACACCGGTTCCTACATTAACATAAAGTCAAGGGAAAAGTAGGAAAATTTAGCTCAGATGCCAACGTTATTTCACTGTTGCACACATCTACGATGATATTACGGGGAAATAATACCTGTAGATGGCGAGTGTCATGGGAAAATAAGGTTCAGATGCAAGATGTACAATACTATCTTTGCCATAGTAAGCAGTCGTAATAAACAGTGATTATTGGGAATGGGAACATCTAAACGCCTAGGTATAATAAAGACCGGTCCAGAGCTAAAACCTGTGCATGTGATGAACAAACTGAATCAGTGATCCACAATTTGATCGTTATTTTTGAAGGCTCAGGGTGCATTGCGGATAAGCAACAACTATTATTTAGATAAGACGCAATAGCCACAATATATCCTTTACGTAAAATACTAATTGCATAACGCGAGCTCCTACACAAGGAGCTACAATGACTAAGATATCTTGGAGTGCCAGCAAAGACAGTAGAATCTACCGAATGTTATCACCTGATGGTGGTAGTACATAAGGATGACCATTAGCTTCGATTGTGTATGGACCAAAAACTACTCAATAAATATGTGATAGACAGCAATATCACTTACCACATAAATGTCTGGGGTGAAATATTTATCCAAGCTTGATGCTGTACACGGTTTCTACCAACTAAAGTTGGATTCAGAAAACTAAACGCTGTGTAAAATCGCCAAACCGTTCTGTCGCTATGGCTTCTAAAGGTTACCATTTGGCATCAGTATTGTAAGTAAAATATTTCAACGCACTGTTGTATCAATCGTTGACTATCTACTAGGTGTCAAAGAGATTGTTGACAATATAATAGCATGGGGAGCATCCAAAGTAGAACACGATGTCAGATTACCACAAGTATTATTCACGGTTCCATGGACTAGCGGTAACGTGTTGGACCACAGATAAAACAAACCCGTGTTCGAATCTCGGTGTGGACATATCTGAAGGTTGTTTCATCTTTGACTTTGCTTCATTATCTTTGGAGGTCGCTCGGCCCATTTAGCCTACCATGTGTACAAAAGTGGCTGTAAAACATCAATCATCAATCATCACATACTTAATAGCAATATCAAACTTAACAAGAAAACGTATATGTCAAGTAATGGCATTCAGCCAGATGAGTCGAAAATACCTGTCAAAAGGAATATGCAAACATCATCATTGATGTTTAACGTGCAATGGTCCTTGTCAATTATTACTAGTAGACTAGTAATAAATGTAGTAGTACTAGTAACACTACTACACAGTTGCTGACTGTTACCACCAACTATGTAGTATGACTACGTTGTATAAGGTGTTTTGTTTAATAATTGAGATACTCACTTGATTAAATGACTGTTATCTGTTGGTCTAATTATTTGTTTTATAAAACATCTAGCTGACGACATACGAATGGTAGGACGGTTCGAATTTGAACATTACTCCAACAGCACCCACACTCTGTCTAGAGAGAGACGGTTAACTGTTTTAAAGCATTGGTGTAAGAGGACTGATGATGAATGTCAGTGTCCACGTCCATTCACACTCAATATATTCCCTACTGAAAAGAAGGCATTAGCAGCATGGATCAAGTGGGCCTATGTGGTTTATCGGAAGGGGACAAATGAAAACACTGGCTACCATCTGTAGATGAAATAATTTGTTTTATCTATTTTATTGATGGTAAACCTACAGCACAAATCCATGCCCATCTCAAAATATTGGTGTAAACATTTCTCAATAAGTATCTAAGAAACTACCAACATTGAGAAAAATGGGGTCAACCTCGATCCATCTAAACTTTTGGAAGATGTATGCCAATGCCTAGCAATGACCAGCAACCACAACATAATGCCAATACTTATGTCTTTACATAAAATTACTCTCCAGTTTGTCAATGTGTGGGTTCCAGTTCTCAATAAGCAAAACTAAAAAACTTACGGAATGAATATGATGAACTTGATGATGAAAATTGTCACTAAGTCCAAGATATCGATTTTGACCAAAAACAAACAAACAAAATCACATTAGGAGATTTCTAGCCAGTGATAGAAAAGACAGAACATATACCTAGCTGCCTAATAGATCAACGTTTTCCAGTCTCCTCAATCTAGTTGCACGCCAGGCACAGAGTATGCGCTACTGGGGCGGATGTGGTGAGGTCCAGATGTTGAGATAGACTAGGTCCCTTCAGGGATCACAGAAACTAAGAGCCGTATACCAGGGAAGATTACCAACACCTTCGATGAGCCATAGATTGTTCTGATATATTATAGAGCGTCCTTGTGATTTAGAACTGTGGACCATCACATGGTATGATTATAAAAAAAAACACTAACGTTTCTTATTGGAGCCACTTTTTTTGTCCAAGGTATGGGGTGAAGATCGCCAAAAGATCACCAGGGAATCGGGGTTCTTATATCTGCTAGAACTCAATAACTTGATCATGGAAGACAGGGACGACAGGGAGGTTTTTGCTCCTCTTCAGTAGAAATGCCTTTATCTGGTCCACTCACTATGGCCTGGATTCATCTAGTGTTGATGCAGCCAATGTATCCGTGATGTCATATTATAATAACGCTTAGACACTGTAAATCAACGTCCAACAAATATTTTACAAATACACTGCTATAGATCTACATAAAACGTACTCGAGTAATTGTTAATTACCTCGAAGATACTTAAATAACTTAAATTTAGTGTAGGTGTTCCATATCACAAACAGAGAAAATGTTCTTCTGTTTTCTTCTGCGTTGCCAATAAAAATAAGTGATTTAATATTGTTTGACAACTTATTCCACATTTCGGGAGCTGATGCTCGGAAGGATGTATCGCTTACAAATCTAAGTGGAATTTTGGTGGCGTCAAAAAACACAATTTGTAACAATGTAACTAGTATATCTTGCTATATTGGTAAAGCATCTGATTTGATATAAATTAAACGTAATTTATCAAATTGAAATGAAATTTATGATAATTCCTTTAAGACTGATTCCTGCATTTGAATAGTTATTCTGATATGAAAGAGATGGAAACAACTGTCATGATTAGTTTAATTAATTTGTTACTGCTAAAATATTATCTGTAACCTGAAATATTTAAATTTATGCGTTGATTTATGATGAAATAGTGTATATCATTATACGATATTTCTGAAAATTAGATGTATTATCGATGAAACATATATTATCAAATTGATTAACATTTTACTTGTACAAATTCATGACTCTAAAAATCCAAAACCAATTTTATATCAAATGCCTCCACATATTCAATTTCCCCTTGAATACAATAAATCACCAGTAATAAAATGAAATCAATTTATAGCCTATATTAGCTTTTTTAGAATGATGGTCAACAATGACTTCACACGATTCTGAAAATATGATTGGATTATAATGGAGTATAATCATTAATTATGGCTACAAATATATATCTGATTTTCAATATAACTTTATATATATATATATATATATATATATATATATATATATATATATATATATTGAAAACAGTACAGGATATGTTGACATGTCAAATAGGACTACTATAAGTAACGACTGAAAATTTGTTTATTCATTTAATTTTTTCGCTATTTTCAAGTAAATATTTGCTTTGTTTTTATTAGGCTTGAACAATTTCATCACCTTGCTAATTTTCTTATCTAAGTTGGGATTTTAAATGGTTACTGAAAGCTGCCAGGATTGTAGCATATTATTCATTTTTATACTTCAGTAGTATTTCAATTTATGCTAGGGTTGTCGTCAATTAACCGGGAAATATTGGGAATTACCGGGAAATTCAATGCAGACATGAAAAAAAACTATATGATTATGATCTCTTAAACAAGCCAATGATCTTCCAAATTGCTAAATGAGCCCCCTGTTGAAAGTGACACTAGGTTGGGGATGATCTCCAATCCCCAAACAATAGATTCACCATTGAAATCGCATACTGGCATATGAAGTCACTTCATCTCAGTGGTTAATGGAGTGTTGAATCCAATAGCTAATAAGGTGGATGGCAATTTTCATTATACAGTTATTACATAACTTGATTCACAACCAATACAAGCACCATGAAGCCTAGTGATCATATCTGGAATATGTACACTTTGTGTGAAGTAGAAGGCAAGACTTTTGACAAGTGTATGGACTGTAAGACATCAGCGAGTGCCAAGAGTGATAGGAATCATAAGAAAAAGTGTGGTGCAGTCACAAAGAATGCTCCACATAAGAGATCATTTTATACTACAAATATAGATGTAAACCCATCCACACCTAGTGACCAACCAGCCACCAAAAAAATGAAAGTTCAAGGAACAATAGATAGCTTATGTACAACCACTGATGCTAAAACTAAAGTGCAACTAGATGGGCAGATAGCAACAGCTTTCTTTTCCTGCAGCATTCTTTTCAATGTCATATCTCACCCAAAATTTCGTAAGATGATTGAGATACTACGCCCAGGTTATAAACCACCAACACGACAAATTATTGGTTGTGATCTGCTAGATTATGTACACTCCAAGATCATCGAAAATATGAAGACTGACCTGACTGCCAGGACTGTTACTGTCATGCAAGAAGGCTGGAGTGACATACACAATACACAAGTTATACAAAATAACAATTAATGGAAGAGTAAAACTGAAAAACTATTACATTAATAATGTGCAAAATAGTATTTCCCGGTATTTCCCACTCTGTGAGTATAGGACAGGACTGTATTTCCCGGTAATTACCGCCCTGGTATTTCTCAGACAACCATGACTTATTTCCATAAAGATGAATTTGTGTCTTATGCTGATTTAAGTTATATTATGACCACATACGAACATAATAAATGTCTTTATAGTTTATTGCTGCAATGAAGGACATTAAAGAAATGAATAGAATAAAAAAAGAGAAATATAAGGTTTAGTTTCACAAAGAATGCTCCACATAAGAGATCATTTTATACTAATAATATAGATGTAAACCCAACCATACCTAGTGACCAACCAGCCACCAAAACGATGAAAGTTCAAGGAACAATAAATAGCTTCTGTACAACCACTGATGCTAAAACTAAAGTGCAACTAGATGGGCAGATAGCAACAGCTTTCTTTGCCTGCAGCATTCTTTTGAATGTCATATCTCACCCAAAATTTCGTAAGATGATTGAGATACTACGACCAGGTTATAAACCACCAACACGACAAATTATTGGTTGTGATCTGCTAGATTATGTACACTCCAAGATCATCGACAATATGAACACTGAGCTGACTGCCAGGACTGTTACTGTCATGCAAGATGGCCGGAGTGACATACACAACACACAAGTTATAAAAACTAACAATTAATGGAAGAGTAAAACTGAAAAATATTACATTAATAATGTGAAAATATATTTCCGTATTATTGTGATATATATATATTATAATATATATATATATATATATATATATATATTTTTTTTTCTAAGAGCTTTAACAGGATCCAAAACACGCAAAAATACAGATAATAACATAAAATAACAGGGCAGGCATGAAATAGTGGCAAGTTGTACTTTTCTCAAGCCTGACTCGCTTGAGAAAAATAACCAGGACAAATATAATTGTTGTAGGTTACTTGGCTTTGATAAGAATATTTTCTTTATAACATTTTTGAATTTTTAACTAGACATGTTCTGAGGCAGTGTGTGAAACCATTTGTTCCATATTTTGGGAATAGCATACAGCGATGATTTATTGGCAAAATAGGTTTTGCGCTTGGTTTCATACAAGTGATCTGATTGCCTAGTTGCTAGCGAGTTAAATCTGAACGTTTGCTCAAATGAGTAGGGAAGATATTTTGTGGTGAAGTCAAATACAAATAATGTTGATTGAAAACTATATTGATCAGTTAATTTCATGATACGTGTAGCTTTGAATAATGGGTGAACATTACTGTTGAATTTTGCGTTATTGATGGTCCGGTCCGAATTGCACGTTTCTGAAGTAACGTTGTACGGTGTGATGATTTGACATTACAATTTCCCCTTACCAATATTCCATAACATATATGATAATGTATCAGTGAATTATCAGTGAGTTCTCAAGCAGTCCTTTATGTTTTTTACTTGTTTAGTTGAGAACAAGGTGCTGAATATTCGTTTCTTAACATTTGGCGATATGATATTTCCAACTAAGATTTTCATCTATTAAGATATTAAGTTTATGATTTTTCTTCGCAATCGTGTCCTATTCTTTTTAATATATTATTATTAAGTGTAACGTTTAGCCCTGTGAAATTGCATTGTTGTTGATGGAGTCCAATAACGATATATTTTTTTTGTTGGATTTAGAGATAATCTGTTTGTGCAAAACCAATGGAACAATTAATTTGTTAACTGTTTTATTTGCAACCATAAATAATACTTGTAAGTTTAAGTTCAACATGCATAGTGTGGTGTCATTAGCAAATGACAATATATTACACGAAAATGGTATACAACAAAGGATCAAGAATAGCGCCTCGAGGGATACTGCATTGTCTATTTGAAGGCTGGAGCTATGACCATCATTGTCTACACATTGACTTATATTTGCTAACTAACTTTTAAACCAATTATTAGCATTTCCACGTATTCCATCAGTGTGTAGTGTATTTAAACGTTTTTCATGGCTGATGACGTCAAAAGCTTTGGACAGATCACAAAAGATAGCCAGAGTAATGTCAGGTTTTGGCTTATTACTACATTCTGTCTAATAATTAGAAGCTGAATGATTGGGTGTATAGTTGAATACTTGGGGTGAAAGCCGTATTGGTGCTTGAATAAAATGGGTTTCAAAAATGTTAATAACGTTTTGAAAATAATTTTCTCTAATATTTTGGAAATGGCTGGTAGTAGGTTTACTGGTCTATAGTTTTGCCGAAGACTTTGGTCAGAGGATTTGTAAATAGGGATAACTTCGCGATTTTTAGCTCCTGTGGAACAATACAAGTAACAAACGATCTATTTATCATGTGAGTAATGGGTTGAAAAATGTTGGAAATAGTTTCCTTTAACAATTATGTGGAGATGCCATCATAACCTTGGCTTAGTTTCTGTGGCAAATATTAGGTAGTTAAAAGAATGTGAGATAGTGCACTGTGTCAAGAAACATGCTATGCATGTTACGTCTGGGCACCTATTCTGTAAAACTTTATTTGATTGAGGCATGTTTTGATTGGTCAATTGTTTTTAAAATAATTATTAAAACCTTCAGCAATCTGAAATTTGTCAGTAATTAAGGTTCCATTTATTAAACATGTTTGAGGAAAGCTTGTTTTCTTATTGAATTTGCCATAGCCTTTCTTAGGATAGACCAAGTTTTTGGAATATGTTGTATATTCATGAGTAACAGATTTGAGATATTCACAGATTGCGAACATAATACCATTCTAGTAAATCCTGCTTCTCATTGTAAATTATATACACCTTATGTTATGTATTACCATTCTGAATGTTTATATAAAAAGATGTTTACTAATATAATCCATTAACTAGCTTTCTTTGCGACATACTCGATTATTCAGGAAAGTAGTAGTAATCCATAGACATCACCTATTTGTAGAATAATTCACATAAGTATTGAATCACACAA
The DNA here is from genome assembly GCA_025642065.1 of Paralvinella palmiformis. Lineage (NCBI taxonomy): Eukaryota > Metazoa > Annelida > Polychaeta > Terebellida > Alvinellidae > Paralvinella > Paralvinella palmiformis. The sequence goes on along the minus strand of JAODUP010001436.1, from coordinate 45,547 downwards.
ATATATGATTTTGCAAACCTGTTAGACAAACTCTAACATATATATTTAATTAAAAATAAATTTGTTATTATCATATGTGCTGTATGTGTAATTTCAGGAGAATAATAAATATAATATATACTCATGTATAGACCGAAATGCGTGCGAAATGCGTGATGTGATAACACATGAACAGATAACACAGATGTTCAATGAATATAGTGATGATGATACATTTTTGGGCTTTGAATAAATTTTAGTGCGGCCTATACACGGGTTCGACTCTATGGGTGGGGGGGGGTTATTGGTCGTAAAACCCGAGTATAAACGGTATGTAAAAAGTGGAATATGATTGTTCAAGTCCTTATCGGGTATTTACCTATCTGATAATAATGACCTTTTATTTTTATCATATTCGTACATTTTATTGCTAACATAAAACAAAACAATATTTAAACAGAACAATGTTGTACATAGTGTTGCATACATTTGTCTGGTGCTTGTTTAACTATGTCGGAAAGATTGGTATTTAAGGTTTACCTGTTGTTTATGTATCTGACATCAATATGTTCTTACAAAGTCATCGTTCCTCGACTATTAAGGTGTAATATATTGTCATAAATGATTAATATTGGATGCTTAATGAAATATTTCTATATATATAATATATATATATATATATATAAAATAATATATATATATATATATATATATATATATATATATATATCCACACTTACGTTTATATATAAATACTAATATAATAGTCTTCTACAAAAGTAATTTCAGGTGCATGTATATTACATTTTAGTGAGACAAATGATATCAATACAAGTTATCCTAAATAGCATAACCCAATTAATAACTGATTAAATACATATGTTATTTAGCTAATGGAAAATTAGTGTAACACACATATTAAATTACAAATAGTAAAAAAGATAGTGGGCAATAATTAACACTTACAACCCTATCGTAGCAGTAAATACAACAATCCATAAGTCTACAGATATTATCATTATCATGAAATGTACCTTTGATTTATGAACATTTTTAAATATATCTTTTGTGGTTACAAATATTTTGTAGCCTAAGATTCAGTAGGAACATATAAAACTATACAGTCAGTAGAAACAACATTTTACTTAAGCATGAGAACATTATTTTATTAAACAGAACTATTTTGTTATATACCACATATAATTATGAACATTAACTAGAGATAATTAACTTTCTGGTAACCAAAGAATTTGAATTTATATAACAAGTTAACCCACAGGGACATATGATAAAACATTTCATCCAAAGGGAGAATACTAAAACAATAAAACTATTATTTTAGATATATAACATAAATGATGTGTTCTTAACTGGTTGAACAATCAATGTAGATAACCGATCATTATAATAATAGTTAATTTTAATTAGTCTTAATACCGTAGATTGAATGTAATATCTAACTACTACATGATAGTATAATTAGCTGGAATGGTGTGGTTATCAGCATTACCTCAACATAGCATTACAATATTCTTTTCATGGTTGCTACTTGTCACGTTTATTATATTCCTTATAAGAATTTGCAGATTATGTGATGGCAGAAATGATGCCATACATGATGAGGGAGGATAATTAATTTACAATTTACACAGATATGACCAGTGTATGAAAATAGATAGTCATTTCTTCACGCTAAGTTGAAGTGAAAGCGTCAGTTTTACGTGAAAGATTACACCATATGGCATGTTGAAAGCAATGTGATATATTTGGAGAATGTAAAATGATAAGTCACTTGATGGGAAAGTGGTGTTTTATGGAGGTTGTGCATATATTAATCACTGTAATATATGAACAAATTAAGTTATAAATAAATATTCTGAATAACACAACACATCATCTAATATATTTTGAAACAGATTAAATACTGCATATTAGGTATCTGTCTAGAGTTTAGTGAAATCGATACTGGCATACTGAACAAGGTTCTCTATGCCGTGGATCTTGTCTGGATCAACAGGTAGTTGGTTGAATATCATAAGATCAGCATATGTCGTACCATCTTCACCTATTAGTTGTAGCTAAATGTATGAATTTAAATATATTATTTAGATAGTATTATGCACAGTTTTATCTTTTAGCATTTAATTAAATGTATTTTTTAGATTCCATAAGTTAAGTATGTATTTAATTAATGCATATATGAATGAAATAAAGTTTTAACCATTTATTTTTCTATTAATAAATACAATTTTACACCATTAAAATGAAACCATTCCTAAAAACTTAAAATTAACAAATTAAGTAACATTATTGAAGACTGATGTATGATCAATATGTATATACAATACAATATCATTATAACATTGTATTGTGAAATAAAGTAATTTCCTGAATTAGGCAATAAATAAATGCCTTATTTAATACATGACTGACTTATTATATGACAGATCCAGTAACTACATACCGGTAATATGCTACGTAATAACACTTTTATAATATACTTACTCTCTCTCTCTCTCTCCTCTTTTATATATATATATATATATATATATATATATATATATATATATATATATATATATATAATATATATATATATATATATATATATATATATAAACCTCTTTCCTGCTAAAACCATTATTATCAAATGTAAAACATAAAGAGTAACTTACAGGTGGATCTTTTTTTGTCCCTGCGATTCCTGTGCTAGCAAACATATTTCTATTTCCACCTTGGAATGTATTATCCTTTATGTGTGGGATCTGTACTTCAGAATAAGGATCATCTGTGATATAAAAAATACAGTAATGTAACAAAACCCCAGAAACTTATACAGTGACAATGGGTGACACTTGCAGTAATTCGAGTTCGATACTATTAGAGTGGATATCTAAAACATAATTTTTCACAAACATAACATAAGATTTTGAATACTATTAATTTCATGTGTTATTATAATTATTTGGTAATAACAAATAAATAGTTTTATTTTCCATTTATTCAATTATAAATTGGTTATAAATATAATTCATAATGTATCCAGTCGTTAAAGTTGCTGTATTTTTCCGGCTGATACTCTTTGAAATATTACCTTTTTAATTTATTTCGTTTCTAGAAGACTATTTAAAATATGTGTGTGTGTGTGTGTGTGTGTGTGTGTGGTGTGTGTGTGTATCTGTGTATGTGTGTATATGTGTGTGTGTTTATATGTGTGTGTGTTTATATGTGTGGGTGTGTGTGTGTGTGTGTGTTTTGTGTATGTGTGTGTGTGTGTGTGTGTGTGTGTGTGTGTGTGTGTGTGTGTGTGTGTGTGTGTGTGTGTGTGTGTGTGTGTGAGTGTGAGTGTGTGTGTGTGTGTGTGTGTTTGTTTTAGCTGTGTAAAATAAGGCACAGGCACAGAGAATCTCGAACCGTGAATTCAAACTCTCGACGTTTCTTCAGGGGACTGAATCCAGAGTGGCGACTTTTCTTACTGATACATGTGTAATGTCTCACCAGTCCCTAAGCCGCCAAGCAAAATCAAAATACGAATCACCTACAGCCGTGGAGTTTGGGTGTAAAACATCCAAGTCAGATCACGGCAGTAGTGAGAATGTTTAGCTTAATTATCTAAGCAGCCCTATTTATAGCTATTTTTTTCAATTGCTGTATCTTTCTTCAAAGCAATACTATATAAACCATATAACCCAATTGTTGCCGTCTTCAAAGATCAGTTTTTACAACGGGCAGGCGTCATGAAGCGACTACTATTAAAACTATTTAGCTTAATTACTATTAAAAGACTGACATCTGCGCTGAAGCAGAGCGTAATAGCGCGTCATAGCTTCCGTACTGTTTGAACTATGCTATCATTTTCAAACCTGACCTAACGTCTTCTATTGTAGTTCTTATATGTTATTTATGACAAGCAGATTAGAGCTAATCTTGAATGTCATAGTATAAACTGGACATAACTGGACCTAGGAAAGATAACTCTATTCCCACATACAACCAAGGTGAATTATATAAGTTGTTATATAAAACACACCAACCACACGAGCTGTGTCCAATGCCACCGCTCGAGATGCGATGCAGTGTTTCTATTCCTGAGTCAGGAGTACATGCTTTAAGAGCGTACTGTGTCTGCTACTGTCATTTAAATGCTGGCTAACCAGGCCAAACATCTAAACGGCGTGCCTCCAAAGACGCAAATAGTGCACGGAATATACAGCTCTAGATCGACTTTTCTTTAATGCAGGGACCAGGAAATATGGTCTCCACGCATAGAAAACGGAACTTTCTCAACCGCAGCATAATATGCCTTGTGATATTTGCTGGAGGGTCAAATACCTCATAAACATACAAATCCAATAAATACTATGACCTACTCGTCACTATTACATCGGCGCTTTAGTAGACCGTTATGGCGGAATTGCCGTTTTATATATTAACATTTTCAAATCAGACATAATGTCTGCTATACAAACTATAATTATAATATAGGGTTTAATTAATGACAAGGAGACTAAAGTTAGCCTTGAATGTCATAGTACAGACTGGACATAACTGGACATAGGAAAGATAATTCTATTCCCACAAACAACTAAGGTGAATTATATATACAACTAAACTTGTTATATAAAACACACCAACCACACGAGCTGTGTCCAATGCCACCGCTCGAGATGCGATGCAGTGTTTCTATTCCTGAGTCAGGAGTACATGCTTTAAGAGCGTACTGTGTCTGCTACAGTCATTTAAATGCTGGATAACCAGGCCAAACACTTAAACGGCGTGCCTCCAAAGACGCAAATAGTGCACGGAATATACAGCTCTAGATCAACTTTTCTTAGAACGCATGGACCTGGAAACATACAGTCTCCACGCACAGAAAAAGGAACATCTTAACCGCAGCATAATATGCCTTGTGATATTTGCTGGAGGGTCAAATACCTCATAAGGAGAGAAAAGTGAGGAAGGATATCCTTACACAGAAACAGGTAACAAAAACGGACAGGGAAACAGTAAAGGTTACTGTGATTGAATAAGTCTTGACCAACTTATATAAAATATTATATAATCTGTCCATTTCAGCTTTCTATACCAGTTTGTTATATTCACGCTAATAGGACTGAAACATTTATTTTGGTTATTACCTAATAATTTCCTATTCTATATAACTAAATAAATACTAGTGTCTATATATAATTTAATTTATTTATTTGTGGTATAAAGTTAGTATAAAATTAACAAATAAAAAGGATTTATATCTTAAAGTACATTAAGAGTAGTTCAGATATTGACAATTTCAGTATAAAACGATAAACACTGCAATGATCATAATAATCAATAAATCAATCAATATTAACAGTTCTATATTACCTGGTCTTGAAGCAACCTGTTTAACTCCATCGTTAATGTCTACTTTCACAGGTTTTGGTGCCTTTGTAGGTTTGTCTCTATTTCCAGCTGTTGGATGTATAGCAGATGTGTCTTCTGCACTTGTAGGTTGTTTCTTTACATCGGCATATATATCACCGTTTATAGGACCAACTATATAATAAAAAGGATTTATTTACTGGAATTAACTGGCCAACTAACATTTATGAACACCACACGCAAATAAATATATATAAACTTCCATAAAGAAAACGTCTAAGAAAGACTATCGCTAACCGGAACACTTTAAGGGCATTATATTTTACATCTGCCATTTTTCGTTTTCGGAGATGTATTTATTTAGTCGACTTTATTAAAAAAATCACGTTTACATTACATTATCCTTCTGTGTATACACCAATATTCATTAATAGAAGATGCGATACATTGACTTTATAGTTGAGATAATAACTAATACTGTGCTAGAACTTGCAATAAATGCACTATTGTTAATCCTATGCACGTATGCAATATCATACAAGTTTAGCCGAAATTATTACAATTTGTTTCAGTTAATATAACATGTCTAATCAATAACATTTATCAAGGTGTAAATAAAACCAAATATCAGCGGATTGCCAACAGATTATTATTACTTTTACATATCTTTCATAACTAAAATTAATACTTTCTATTAGGAGATGGGCTGTGAAGTTATTTCTTGATAGGTCTATAAGAAGACGTAATAGTGGTGAAAGTTGGCAAATTGATATATAAATATAATTACTAACATGAACCTAATGTAGAACATAATTTTTGTTTTTTGGAAAACAAATTATCTTTATTAAAATTTAGATACAAATATTACATTTGATGTAAGTCTAAATGCGTAGGCCAAACGTCTTTCTTTAAATTATACTAATGGCTGTACAAGTGCAGCTTGAGGCAGTTGTACAACATTTTTCCTGCTGGTGTTGTGGCGTGGATAATGAATTGATCAGCTTTTATTTAAATTTACTTTATGATTGCTATCAATTTTAGATTTATCAACAATTGTTCAATTTGATTAATATTAGATTCAAAATCTGATCAATGTAGATATTTCTTGGGTGAGTTGGTGAGGGGCTTGGATATTTTCGGAGTTAAACTGTTGAGAAAACGTAGCACAAATACAAGTGATTTGGCTGGTATAGTGACCCTTAGTAATTGATACCAGGATTTACATATGTTCCAATATAATAGTTTCGAATTTATGCAAAATGTTAAAGTACCTTTATAGATTCGAGAATTACATCGTATATTTGTGAATTTCTAAGTGGACTTCCAACAACAGTGTGTGTGCCTAATGCTAACGTTGAATATCTAAGTATCCACAAATGGATCATGAATGTGAACGATTTATGATATACAATGACTGATATAATAGGGTACTATAATTGTTCACTCGAACAGCTCTAGAGATAGAAAGTAATTTAGAAATATGAATTTAACACCCATAAATGTAAATAAAACTATACCATGTGTTAATAGTTTCATTATCTGAATCATCCGTGTATGTTCGTGTATGTCTATTTTTTGGAAATAATATAAATACTATGTACATTATAACTGATTAGCTCCATTAGCTACAGTGATTAATAACAAATGAATACACAACCTCTGAAGTAGATTATCAAAAAGATCTATATAAATGATTAATTCAAAGAAATAAGTCAGTTAGCTTACATTTATTAATGGATGTTCGAAGGTAAATCATTTATTGCAATTAAGCCAATGGCATTATATTTGACATATTTCGTGTAGCAATGGAAACAAAACAGAGACACCTGTTATCCGTCGATAGAAAATCGTCTAGCAGTAACTGTTAACCAAAGGATAAACGGTTTAACATTGGTAGTGTTGACTGCTGCAGTTAAGATAATTTTACTTCTAAATTAGAAACCTTCCGGAGGGATGATTTTGTATCCATGACTGATCATTGTCAGGAAACATTGATACACTAATAACGACTTTGTTAGTCTAAGCATAAAACAGTACAGATCTTTGCTTTTACTTTTTTTTAATTTGGTTGACACACCAATACAAATATATACCTTTTCCTGCCGGTGGAGAGCTCTTGATGCTGCCACATTTATGTGACCATCCAGGTTTCTGCCCTCTACAATGCTACGTATGCGTGTACAAATTAAAAAAAGTTATTAATCCTATTTTATTAACATGATTTTCTTCATGTAGTTAGACTATAAAAAAGAAAACACATTTGAACACTAAATTCATAACATTCATATTCATATAAGCATACTTTTATAAATAGGTTATATATCACTCAGATTTGGGGTCAAGTGTTTTCAAGAATATGCATGTTGTTAATCTATTCAATAGTTTCTGACTTATTTATAAATATTCAAGAAAATGGTTTCTAGCATATTATCTTTCTTGGCTATGATAAATGCTCAAACTGTTATATTATTGGATAAAGATGTATATCACATAATATATTTATTGTGTAATATATTATATTTTGGACCATTACAGTGAATATCAAATGACCAGATATAAATTAGTTTAAATACATGCACATTATATAAATAAACCGATAATTATATTGACAAATGCAGAACAATGTCAAAAATTGTGTCTGTGTATGTGTGTGTGTGTGTGTATGTGTGTGTGTATGTGTGTGTGTTGTGTGTGTGTGTGTGTGTGTGTGTGTGTGTGTGTGTGTGTGTGTGTGTGTGTGTGTACACGTGCATGAGTACGTGTGTGTATCAATTTAAAATAATTGTAACTTGTCAGTTAAATATTTGTCATCACTTCAGATTTATTATATAACTAGCCTGAAGTGATCATACGACAATCATCTTGAATCATATATGTCATACTATACAAACGCAGCTTATAATACATTCATTTCATTATATAAAAATACATTTAACACAGCCTTCCCATTAATTGAAACGAAATTATGTAAAAGATATATCAAAAAAGAGCCATGGGTTTTAACCGGATTATTAACATAATTACGCACCAAATATAAATTACTGTATACAAAGCCAACCTCAATAAATAAAAATAATTACAAAAAGTATGCTAACTTATATAGGGGTATCTTTAAATACGGTAGTGATATGTCGTCCAACACGCCAATTTTATGGTTTCAAGAAATGACAAAGTACGTCAATAAATAATAATAATAATAATAATGTATATTTAATAAAGCGCCCTTACTAGCAGGAGCCATTCAAATGCGCTGTACAAATAATATGTAATATAATAATACCCCAAATAATGTCTGTAAAAACCCTGTAATGATTTAAAATATAATACATATCGAGAAGATGCAACAGGCTTCATTGATTGAAATAAATAAGCTAGGTGTGTAACTGGATTCAATGTATCTAAAGTCATATAAACAATGCAAGATTCAATGATCAAAAGACTTATACAAGGTAAAATAACAAAACAATATGTTTATATATATGTATTAGTAAGAAAATGTATATGTAGTCATAACCAGATTATTGCTGCTCTTATTATTTTTAATTAAATGATTCATGTACTTTCGAATTAAGAATAATACAAATATTAAAATGTATATATAATATTGGTGGGTTTTGTAGAAACAGTTTCTATGCATATAATCAGCACAAAGTTACAGGACTAGCAAATATATTTCATAGATTAACTGGTTATTATCTGGGCTTTCATGTATTATAGAGCAAAACCTGATTGAACAAAATAATAATAATAACATATCACTGAATTATAATTGCCGACTCTCAATACTTCGTTTCAAGTAGGATTATTTAACCATTTTTTGTGTGGATTATGCGTTATGGAAATACTAATTTTTTTTATAATTAATAATTGCAAAGGGTTTGTGATGAAATCCTTTACACTTAATATTCTGTTTCAGAAAAGGGCCGCCAGGCGACAGCACTCTCTTAGGATATCAGTTTCCTCTCACAATAAAGTTTGCGAATAGAGGTGAGCTAAGCCAAAACTGTAGTATGTTAAATTGTGTAAGGATACCACTCGTACGATATTAAATCAATAAAAGTCTCAATAAACATATAAAATCACAATTTGTTATGTCCAAAAACACCATCGAAATTTTAAAAGATAAAGCAGGTCAACATTACGATATAAAACAATTATCAGGTTCTTGAAACCAAACAAAATAAATCATATTTGATAGTGTCAACCTCAAAGAAGTGTCACACTTGGTTGATTAGAGTCTTAGGTAAAGAAACTAGGTCACGGCTAGAAGCTCGGCGGAGAAATTATTGATGTATGTACTGAAAGAGTAAATGATACGAGCTTCTAGTAAACATTAACTCGGGTTATGAAAGGGAAATCCCTTTAGGTGTTGGCGTTATACATGGACACAACATAGGGTATATATTACTTATCAAAATAAGCTCAATAGGCTATCCTAATTATTTTCACAAAATTATGCCAAAAATATTAAAATAAACACATGATTCCGCTTATTTTTCTACTTTGGATAGCATACTTGCACACTGAAGATAATCTGAAACAACTCTAATTGGGGTGAAAAGAGAATTTTTCGAGTATTTATCGCTATATGACCAGCACTGCTATTAATTCGCTGAAGGCGATTGATGTTATTATCAGATATACCATATAATACGGAGTTACAATTGTCTATCTGAGATGCAAGAAAGACATGGACTACAGTTACAAGTGTTTATTATGTCAAGTATGGTTTTAAACAGTGGATGTTCTTAAGATGGTAGTAGGCAGCGCGGTTAGTGATGTGACTAGATCAAATTATGTAATGCCCTGCAAGTCCACATGTGTCCAACATGTATTTGAAAGTATTCAGCGACGTGTTTTCGATCCCTACAGTACAATTATAACCACTATTATAATTCCAATAATCTTTTCCCTAAATCCTTAATTCCCAAAACTCGCCAGAGATGTTCGTGTGACGTCATTTTGACAAGCATGACTACAACTTTGAGCCACTAACAAAAATGGTCGCGACAGTATCAATTTCTTACCCATGGTCATGCTGTGCGAGTGGTCGGAGGTTGGAAAACCGGCCAGGGTGTATAGTAGGAGTTTCATCTAACCAGGCAACTGGTAATATTTACTACACCACATATGCCATATATTTTAATTCTAAATTTATTTATAAATAGTCTGATTGCTAGTGTTTAATACGCTCGTCATAGATGATCGTGTGACGTCATTTTGACAAGCATGACTACAACTTTGAGCCACTAACAAAAATGGTCGCGGACAGTTTCAAATTGTTTTTATTCATGGTCAGGCTGTATTTGTAATTAGTCCCGTGGTCAAGCAATGAATTACATATTTACAGACCACATGCATCTCCCTCATTTGACGTAGCTAAGCCACTTAAAATAACTACCGTTTTAGCCATTATTATTATTAGTAGTAGTAGTTGTAGTAGTAGCTGTAGTATTAATTAGCTACAACAGGTATAGAGGTAGACCGAGAGCAGCAACCTCTGCCGCCGACACCCGGTTCCGATCTACAACAAGAGTTAGTTTAGTGTATACATTTTTGAAACCTATTTTCGGGTGATTAAGGCATAGGTGAAGGTCATGCCAATGCAACATTCAGTTATTATCGTATTTTCTGTATAATAGTGTTGTATTATATCTGGTGAAAACTAATATAAAACTATAAAGTTAAAAGAAGCATCCATCGATCGTTGAACACCGAGGCGTACCAACACTAAAATATCACGTGACGTAACTCGCAAAGCCTCATCCCTATGTTCTACCTACATAATAAAACATAGTTCCTACGTCTGTATGACAAGCAGCCTGATTCAGTTATTAATAATAACAATAACTATAAACATATATAGCATCAGTATCCTCGAAAAGAATCGAGCTCAGTAGCAGCCATAGTATAGGGTATGGACAATTTCATATCCAAGGTACAATGATAAATTCATCAACGCATGTTAGTACAGTTTCAATTAGCATCAAGATAACGTTCGAACTGAGTGGTGATTTAGTTTTACTGATTAATTTAGATTGCATCCATTGTTCCTGTCATGTATCCGTTTTTACAAACAATCTTAAATCACGTTAGACTTGTTCCAAATACACATCAGCCGATTATTGGGATGGGCCTAAAATAGGGAATAAGGTGATATTTGTTGGTATAAGCTTAATTGATCAAGTCCACATACTAGGCCCGAATGCGAATATTCCACTCTTCCAATCACAGAACTTAATTTAAAATAAAGTGGTATTTATCGATACACAGGAGCCCGGTGGATGGGGTATATCCAACATATGACCTATACAGGGATGTGCCGCCCTCACTGAGACATCTAGTATTTTAAAAGTTTAATATTTTCTACAATGCATAACCACAAGAAGCTTTGGGTACACCTAAGTAATTTAGGATATTAGCAACAACAACAACACAATTGTCTGCACCACAACACAACATTGAACGAAACATGTTACACATCAGTTATAAAGACCAGAACACTAATAATTGGGTGATGGAAGTGATGGAAATAATTAAAAACAGAAAATAGACATGGGACTTCTCATCACCCGCAAAACAGATAATAGATGGAGTGCAGCACTTACAGTTTGGACACCAATGGGTGGCAAAAGAAGAAGTCAACGAAAAACGTGGCGAGATGAACTACAACAAAACTGAGGCAATGTGAACTGATACATGAGAGCAAGAAACCGAGATCTTTGGTGGCAACATGCTAAGGCTTTCGTCTTGCAGTGGACTGATCGTGACTGAAGTTGATGAAGTACTTTACGAATAAGTGAAATTTTATTTATTTACAAATGTATGAACTGGTGAATGTCCAGTAGTTTACCCCCAATATTACCCTATTATTGCTCATTCATGCACGTTTTCTATTCAATTTTTCCATCAAACTGCTGCTTCTTTTGGACTTAGTTTCATGTTGTATGACGAATAAGATTGGAATGGCCGTGTCTCTAATACCTTATCCCAAATACATTTCTGGGACAGAAATGATTAATTATCTACATGAACAGAACAATAAAAAAGAACAAACTGTCATTGAAATGAATCAAATGAAAATAGAAGGAGAAGAGAACCGTAAACAAAAACAGATAGATGTGGCTTATAAGAAGACTGTGATTGCCGAGAGGAAGTGATATCGTACATGTATGAAACAACAGAAAGAAGAAAAGAAGACCTCAACAGAGTGCCGAAGATAAGAAGAATAGACACAAAGAGAAATAATAAAACATTAAGTATTACATCAATGGGAATAGCGTTTATTTTATATCTCTTTGAACACCAAAACGTGATTAGTCGTATAGAAATATTAGGCTCTGAAAATACACTTCTATTACAGAGTGATAGATGCACAACGTGATCAATATATCAAGTTAAAACCTTATTTGATAAACACACACTTGTCAGAGCAAAATCCATAAAAAATAATAGATATTTAGAACGCATATGGGGAAATCACGCACACAACTTAACAAGTCTAGGTATAATAAACAGTGCCATTTCTGCAATAGATTCATGAATAATGCTAAATCTGATTTTTGTATAGGAATATAATTTCCAACAACTCTGACAATCCTGATCAACTATGGAACTGTATAAAAACGACTCTCCATAGAAATGCTTCTGTTTCTCTCCCCGCTCATTATTCAAATAGTTCACTCTTTTTCCAAACATTCCTCAGAATATGCTTCTGGTTATAATAATACTTTTCCAGTTGTACATCACCATTGCGCAGTGTTTAAACCAACGTTACTTACTAAAGTTTCTAAATTGAGTTTGATCATACCTTAATAAGTCCTTTGAACGTAATGCTATCCTTATATTTAAGCTGAAGTATTGTCTTCACACACTAATTGTTTCAATTATTAAGATAATAAATTCATCACATAGCTCCGGAGTGTTCCCTTCTCATTTTAAACATACTCGTGTAATCCCTCTTCTTAGGAAATAAGTTTTACCAGCCAATGACCTAAACTGTTATATACCTATTTCATACCTAAAGTATTAGAAAAAGCCGTATCCTGTCGTTTTAATGTTCACTTAAACTGTAATCACCTGTGGAATGTTTTAGTCTGATTACAAGCAATTTCACTCTAAAAAAAACTGCTCTACTAAAGGTTCATAAAGACATAATGCTAAACATGGACACAGGACAGGCCACAGCACTAACACCTTTAGATTTATCTGCATCTTTTGACACCATCGATTATTCTGTTATTCTAGATCGCCTCTCCTATTTGTATGGCATATCAGACGGAGCACTTACCTGGAACCGCTCATTCTTAATAAATAGGTTTCAATTAATAACAATAAGAACATATTTTGTTTTGCAGCGTTCACCAAAGCTCTGTTCTTGGACCACTACTGTTTACTGTTTAACTTCAGAAAACAGATTTATCTGGCAGTTTGCTCTTGTTTCTATCATTCTATCATATTCGTGACCCCGCCGCATTCGGCGCTATATTTCTCTTTCAGTCGGCAAAACTATGGGTACAGCACTCATTACTAGTAGGCTTAATTACTGCTTAACTATGGTTGTCCCACGGTCTCCTCGGTTTTCCAATTATATCCCACTTCTGAAATCTCTTCAATGGCTCCGTGTTCAATCTTCCATCAGTTTCAAACTTTGCACTATTGCCTATCAAACCCTTTCTTATGGACAACATTCACATCTATTTTTCATGCTTTCTTTAGCACCCAGGCCCAGAGGGGTCCGTTCATCTGGTTTTCACTTATTCTATGTTCCCAGGGTTAAAACTCATGGTGGGATTCGTGTTTTTTCAGTTGTTTTGCCTACTCTTTGGAATTTACTCTCTGAACATGTTAAGTCATCAAATAGCATATTTTCTTTCAGTCACCATTTGAAATTCACCTTTTCAGACTCGATGATTCTTTCAAAACTTCCTTTCCATCTGATCATTGTTGATGAACTCGATTTTTTTCGAGGATATTGGGACTATAGAAGTTTTATAATTATTATTATTATTATTATTATTATTATTATTATTATCTCTGAATTGCGTTGAACATATATCTAGCCTTAATATTCTGAACGTCAGATGCCAAAGTTCATTATCGAGAAGGTATTAGTTGTAGGCATGTACCATTAAGGAAGGAGGCAGACTTAAATAAATGTTTCCTCACCTATTACTACGAGATCGTGGGAATACTTACGACAACAATGCTGTCAGAGTTGTTAAATATGGATATTGATCTATAATACCAAAGAGCGTGCATTCTTATTTAGACGCAACGTGGCTATATTTAGTACCTTTTTTAAATTGTATGCTAAATATTAGACATATATCTGAAAGCCAAAAAGAATGTCACAACCATTAAGTGAGTTCTTACACATTTTGTGTAATGTAAGATTTTATGTCGGTGTAAATGATATGGATACGGTGAAAGACATTGTCTACATAGTCGATACCACCCTTAATATTTATATTTTGTGTATTTAAATGGTATGCCTGCATATAAACATTGTTTATAATTTTATTTTTAAACAAACCAAATACACGTTAAGCCAAGAATTCAGCTGTGTTAATACACTAAAAGTGAATTGATTGGTACTAATTGTGCGGCGTGAATTTTATAATAAAATGAACAGCTTTTTATTTCGTTACAAATCCTTCAAACGCCATGTTTTATTTATATGTTTCCTTTACAGCCCAGTACCCAAATATATCTTTATTTTGATATACAACATATGTATGTATGATATATGGACTGTCGTAATGTGATTGGCTTTTAATAGGAAGAAATCTAGTGCTGTGCGCTCTATGTATGTTTTGTTTATTTAAAACTTGTTTCAATACAAGTTATACATGTTACCCTAAGACTATGACTAGCCTTTGACAACAATATTTTGTTATTAGCTGAACAATATTCTAAAACGATATGAAATTCCTTGTTATCTATTTTTCTGGGTTTTTAAATAAATACGTTTTTAGGCTTCCATCTAATTAAAATTTAGAATAGGAATTGAATGTTGCCAATTGTGCCATATTACTAAATAATAGTAAAATGTATTATCAAATACATAATAATAGAAAACCTAATGAACCTAATTATTTAGATAACGAGTAATTTTCGTTTATTTCGTTATGACCGAAATGTTAAAGAAGTAAAAACAAATTTAATATAATCAGTTAAGAAACTATGTAATGATGCTAATCATGATAATAATCATGTTGGTAATATCGTAACAAAGAATGCTTCTGTTATAAAATCTGATGTATGCTTCTGTGATGGTTTAATATTTCATTTGTTGAAGAGAGTTGAAGTGAGTGCTCCTGGGTGTCACCATATTTCCAAATTTAAATAGAGTTTTTTTTCATGCCGATCACCAGGTGTCAACATTTTTTCAAACAGCGGTATAGCTTCATGTTTGGGTTTAATTCAAGGATTGTACAATGGTCTAACCTGTATGGTTTAGTTTTATTGAATTCAAGCATAAATATGTATATGTTATTTTCATTAAAGAAAAGCCTTTCTTTTGATATTTAAGAAACATTTGTCATATAAAAAAATGTATTGTCCACATTCTAAAGAGTAATATATGTTAGCAATAAATAGTAACATTGCTATGCTAAATGATAGTTGCCTATTATAAAACATTCATAAAATAATTATTATATCTTCAGATAGTAATATTTATTGGGGGTTTTTAAGCCCCTTATTTTAAATAATCCATGGAGACGGCAGCGCCATTTAACGTGGTCAGCCACCCACGATGTAGTGAGCCGAGAAATTAATCCCTGGAAAAAGTTTCGACCTCTTACGGGGTTCGAACCTGCGACCGTTGGCACCAAGTGTCGGGTGCTTAACCACTAGGCCACCGGAGCTCACCTTTTTTTTTTTTTTTTTAATTTTTTTTTTAAGTGTGATCATCATTTGAAGGTTTTTATAAGGAAAATATAATGATAGTCAACCCTTAAACTACTGTTTAACCCATAAAGTATATATAAGTGTAACAAGATAACCCTTAGAGGGTATTACGTTATATGGATATGTTACAGGGAAACAATCCAATTTAATTTAAGCAAAACTTAGCTAATATAATAGATATTCTTTAGTTTGATCATGGCCTTGTTATTACTATTTTAATTGTTTGTTTGAAGTTCTACTCCATTTATTGTAGAATTCATTGATTTTCTAAATATAATCAGGTGTAATTAATTATATATACAGTGAAGTGTTCATATTTGATGGTTTTATGTTGATATTTGTTTATATTTGCAAAACATACTATAGGATATCTTTAATTACGCTATAACGAGCCGATAAAATAAGATGAAACAAGAATTGTTTATTATTATAAATGGTACAATTATTCTAGTGTATATATAGAGAGGTAAAAAAAGGAAATGAAAATAAAATTAGACTAAATACATGATCTATAACTTAATATAGCTATTATGTTACAAGCACAAGCAGCTCCAACTCATTTTTATTTCACGAAATTCGCACATATTTCTGTAACGTGATTAACTATTGGGATGAAATTACTCTACTGACTTAATAACTGAGAACTTTAGTTTATATAAAGACGTATTCTAAAATTAAACACATAACTGTGCATTTTTAAAACATCATAATAATGTGTTATTTAATTAAAGTAAACCGATTTATTGATGGTCTTTGCTGGAATTGTACTAATATTACATGGATGTTAACCCATTTGTCATTTCTGGTAACTTAAATGGTCTTCCGTTTTGACAAAAAGCGAATCACCTACAGCCGTGGAGTTTGGGAGTAGAACACCCAAGTCAGATCACGCAGTACTGAGAATGTTTAGATTAATTATCTAAGCAGCCCTATTTATAGCTATTTTTCAATTGCTGTATCTTTCTTCAAAGCAATACTATATAAACCATATAACCCAATTGTCACTGTCTTCAAAGGTCAGTTTTTACAACGGGCAGGCGTCATGAAGCGACTACTATTAAAACTATTTATCTTAATTGCTATTAAAAGATTGACATCTGCGCTGAAGCAGACCGTAATAGCTCGTCAAAGCTTCCGTACTGTTTGAATTATGCTATCATTTTCAAACCTGACCTAACGTCTGCTATTGTAATTCTTATATGTTATATATGACAAGCAGATTAGAGCTAATCTTGAATCTCATAGTACAAACTGGACATAACTGGACCTAGGAAAGATAATTATATTCCCACATACAACTAAGGTGAATTTTATAAGTTGTTATATCAAACCCAAGAACCACACGAGCTGTGTCCAATGGTATAATGCAAGTTTAAAATAGTTTTCCAGTGAATAATTCAATGTATACTAAAGTGGGCCATGTACTTAGTTAAATGACTTTAAATAATATTAATATCAATTACATTTATTTTATTTTATATTAGTATTATAATCTTCAAATATTAACAAGTGTCCAGGTCTTATATTTATAGTGAGATGATAATTGTTGCTGATAGATAATATGTATCACAATCAACTGATTTGGTTTATTATTTCATGTGGAAACTTAGGCGTGGAAAATAAGTATACTCAAGTAACAATTGGCATTATTAAGGATCTAACAATATCATAAAAATTAAAGTCATTATTAGTTATTGTCATGAATGCACTGATATAATACATTGGCTAAAACAAAAACTATATTTATGACAGCAACAACAAAAAACATATACTACGGCGTTATTTTGTCTTGAGGCTACAAAGTCAAATTATTTACTGATTACATTTCTACAGATACGGTTTATTCACATAAATGATAAATAATTGAGGTCATGTAGCTTATACTATTAATTTACTGCCTAGACTTAGCAACTTAATGAAGGATTAATAACCCCATATGAAAGACATTTAGAGGACATGAACCATACCCCTCTCCCACTAGTCATTCTTATAACTTTTACACTATCGTTTAGAAAGCAGAAAGCCGTTGTTCTAACTTTGGTCCAACGTTCCACATTATGTAACGTCAGGCTGTTTACAGCCAACTATTTTCAGTTATATACTTTCAAATGAAAGTGATTTTATTTTGAAGGAAAGTCCAATGACCTAATATCACTCTGTCAATCAGTACAGTGACTTATTTATGATTTAATTTAATTTCATATCAGATAATGTGTATGTGGTTTCATTTATAAAAGGAAAATATACGAGTTTAAGGGATCCACGTCAACACACACATACACACTACACACCAAAACACACACACACGCATACATTGTTGAAAAAAAAACATCATAGATCTATGTAGCTCAAACTCAAAGTTATAGTATCTGGTGTTCCTCTTCCTCATCCCAGTACTTATTATTAGACGATCTGAAATTTAAAAACCCTAAAAGGATAATACATTGTTTAATACGTTCAATATGTGATTGTAATCTTCTCAAAAGTAATATATCAAATAAGTAAATGATAAGTAAATAAGTAATATGTGGCATTACTTTGTACTTTAATAAGTTTTAAACTTTACAAAGTGTTGCCAAGCTATTAGTACCTGGATATATATAGCTGTCACTATGCTTTTCAGACATCAACTGGACTGAACTAAACTCATCTCTCTCACCTTGAAAATTGGGTTTTCTGTTGTGATTATACACCAGTAAATGTTAAAATAATTTAAGCAAAACAATATTTCTCACTAATTTTGAATATGGAATTATTGTCGTCAAGAAAACCTACCAGGTGTCACCACTGTGCTGGGGTTACTTCATATGCTGTCACATAATAAACAGAATGTAAGATTTGATTACAAGAGTCATGGTTGGCTGAGCTACTAGATAAATAAAGAAACACAGAGACATCCAGGTAACACCTCCAGGTATTTATCAACTGTTTTACTTTGATGTTTATATGTTGTTGACGTTCTTTAACTCTCTACTAGTACATTATTCTAACAACCAAAATATCTTATGATAACTTTGAATCACCTTAATCTTATAAAGAAATTACTGTAATTGTCTTCAACATGCGATATTTGTTACATGTGTTATATGAAGAGATAAAACGTGCCAATATGACATTTAATAAATAATTAATTATAATTTTAACACAATTTTTCAATAATCGACAAATTCAGTATTTTATACAGCAGCACGTGATAATCTTATATAAATATCACTTCTTTATCCACTTACTTTAAATACTATACGAAACAAAATACGTAAATAACAAATTTACTAACTTGAGACTTTGTGGCAGTTGATACAATTTATTTGTTTTTATGTAATATAGTAGATACTTCGTCAAAACCTTAGGAAACATTGAAGTATAATTATTTTTTTATAATTTGTTTCTTGCCCAATTAGTATATGAACTTAGTGGTGTTGTATCCTACCATCTTTAGGACTATAATTATATACAGGATATCATGAACATCTATAATCACACAAAAAATGATGTATCTAAGACATAAAAGAGTATATTTATATGTCATCATATTGAATGTTTTGAATGGGTTTGTATCACACAATATGTAACACTAAATAACATCAAGTCACATGGACAACAAGTACATGAACTGATATTGTGATTTTGAAATACAAGATGACAAATAACGATGAGTTCTATACATTTCGTAATATTTTAAAAGGATTTCTTTGATAATAAAATTCTCAATCATCAGTCTTCAGTGATGATTTGTTTGTAACAATGTTATGATGAATTAAATAATGAGTTTTTATCATTCATGAGTAATCGCTAATAAACACATACACGGAGTCAATATTCATGTAGGTATTCATTTATGTAACTATTCATATAAACATAGATATGCACATGCATTTATTCATGCACTTATACATACAACATAAATATATACATACATACATATATATATATATATATATATATATATATATATATATATATATATATATAATACATCATACATACATACATATACATAAATACACATCTGCATACATACATATATAGATATATACATATATACATAAATACATATGTACATATATACACATATTTATGCATATATACATATATACATACATAGTTACATACATACTTATATACATACATACATAAAGATAACTAGACAGAATGATAAACATACATATACGCAAATAAACAGAGCGCTTGACTGCTAACTAATTAACTGAATGACCTAGAAAACGGACAGACCGGCAACATGATACACGAACACCGTTACATCCATGAAAATAATCATTATATATAAGGACATGCACAATCATACGCACACACACATATGTACACACACACATACACACACATACACACTCACAGAAAGAGAGAGATATATATCACTCTATCAGACAATGTTTGGTATTTAACAAATCTTGATCGTAAGCTATGTTAGAATGTTGACAGGGCATGGTTTTATACCAAAAATAAACAAAACTTTATATCGCCCCTTAGCAAACATAGAAAGTTATCCCATCTATACACAACTGTGTTTGAATTTCCGTAATTCTCATTTAGCTAGAATCATTAAATCAGACTAATTAAAAGTCATTCAGATAATTAATATTTTTGTTCAAGAATAGTCCAAATTATATTACAATTTAAAACCCCAAAAGTTATGTCTTCCTACATGCATCATCTTAATTGGATGATTATTATATTCTATTGTATGGTGGATGCAACTGAATGTGGCTTTGTGAATTGCCACATAGACTGTGAGAGCATCAGCTGTCAGTTGGTACCACGAAATATATCATTGGTAAACAAATTGTGTGTACAGATCTTCAGCTCTTAAGCTCCCACCATGACTAATCAAAATAAGATGAATGATAAGTCATAATATATCTGTTGAAATCTTTATTATAACAATGTCTTCATTATATGTTGTGTTGACTGTTGGACAATAAACAATTATTTAAAGTAATCAAGAGATAGACAATGATTAAGAATATTACAAACCCCAAATGAATTAACCTAGATGATTCACGAAATATTAGAAAGTTATCAAAGGAGTGTATTTATTCGAATCTTAATATAATATATATATATATATATATATATACAGCTGATTTTACAAAGACACACACGCACACATACTCATAATGCACACATTGTTAAAGTTATATACACCGCCTTTTAAGACTTTTTTGTGAGAATGTGTTGCGAACACACACAAACAAACACCAGCACACACACACACACACACACACACACAAACACACACACACACAAACACACACAACAGATAAATCAAACAAATCAAATGTGCCGAAATATATTTCACTTATTTATTGCCTCACGTCTACATGAGTTAGTCCAAAAAGCAGGCCTTTAGTTAACCTATTTGCAAGTCAGAAAATCCTGTGTCAGCCAACCAGCTTTTTAAATGGCTTTCGATTAGTCTAAAACAAGACAAAACTATGCCCTGCTTCGCAGGTCTGTCAAGCAGATTATATCCTAATACCAGTAAAATTATAATATTCGGATCTGCAGATACTACGGATTCCATTAAATTAGACTGTCAGCAACACATATTGAACAATCTGTATACGTCATTATCTAATGACCTCTGAGTTAACAGGTCGTCATGCTATGATTCCAATTGCTCTGAGGGAGATTGACAATTACAAATGATATCATACTCAGCAAATTACTCAGTGTCAGCATTTGTCTACAAAGAAATGGTTTTACAACTATTGTAGTAAGATATCAAAAACAGTTGATCTGTTGTAATAAAGAAGAGTTACATTGACATATTACACTGAATACTTGGGACCCTTGGCATTTGCTCTTTAGTTCCTATATCTGGAATTCTACTCTATTCCCTCAAACATTGGATCTCTGATTTTATATTGTCAATCATTGTGAATGCATCAAAGACGTCAATATCTCTTCTTTGTGGTTTAGGTGACAAGTCTTCCAAATATTCCAAACTATTCTTCAATCCTGTGAAACCAACAATAACTGCAAAATTATAGACTACTTTTGATACAATGAGCAGTAGTCTTGTTGGCACTATCCCAATCCCAACAACTTTCAGTAACCTATAGACACACAGGTAGATTAACCATAGCCCCAGGACAGCTGACAAAGTGTTGATAAACCTCCTCAGATGTTTTCAAACAAGAATGTCCTTCAACCCAGTGTGTCTTGCACAAACCTTTAAGTTTCTCTAGGCGAGTATTTGGGGGGAAAATATTAGTATAAGAAAAATGTATGTCAAATAATAATGCTATCAGACACACATTACACAACACTCATTGTGTAGTTATTTAAGAATGACAAAATGATATATTGCATCTAAAGATGGACGATCCATGCTAGAGATAGGGGTGGAGTTCTGACCCTCTGAGAGGTGGGGTTCCTGACCCTGCCCCCCACCCATAGATCCGCCACTGCATGTGATACGAAATAGACATACCGAGTAATGAAACATGTAAATAACATTACCGTTTATCAGTTAAGTTGGTCTAGAAATGTACTACAAGGTGTCAACACACTGACACCCGACTACACTGACAGAAATGACTCTAAAAATGTATTTTCTGTTGTTAAAAAATACAACGATATCTCTGCATTGTGTTGAATAGAGACCTATTTAATATCATATCAAATTAAGCTTTAGATAAGAGATATATGTGAAGAAACCTTAATGGTTGGCTGGGCAGATAACTAAGTAAACATATAAGAGCTGGGTCAGACGGTCCTGATATTAATTGTTTGCTTCCAATTTGAATATACGTAATTTGTATTGTAGAT
This sequence comes from Paralvinella palmiformis, assembly GCA_025642065.1. Taxonomy (NCBI): domain Eukaryota; kingdom Metazoa; phylum Annelida; class Polychaeta; order Terebellida; family Alvinellidae; genus Paralvinella; species Paralvinella palmiformis. Next base: position 22,501 of record JAODUP010001436.1, on the reverse strand, counting down.
TTGTGTAATAGTCGTTTTGTATAATTAACAAGACACTAGTATAATTAATATTATTAAATAAATAATATATAAAACTATTCCAAATATTAATATTGTTATAACAAAATCACAACGGACATTAAAAATATGAAAATTGCCTATTTACGCATTATTCGATAAAGGGACATTTATTTAAAATCACTCTAATATTTCGCAATTACCGATCCTACCTGAATAATAATATTATATGTTACCATATATAATACATGGTAATTACATGGTAAATGTCGCGTATTAGTTTTTGTTATAAAACAACATTGTACAGGTGAGCAGTAAATACACAAACTTATTTCTTATTAATGTACTTTGTTTTCACATTACATTGAAATATATAAATATATCTGAATTTATTAAGTTATAAATGTGAGAGAGATGATAAAACTAATATGTTTTATATATTGTACTTGATATTAATCCAGATGGTTAGAAAGCATATGTCTATGTTTTAATAATACTAATTTCCAGCAGTTAATACACTGTTAATATAGTGTGACTAAATGTTCTCTTAAGGACACGATTGTTGTATTACACAGATTATTAATTGAATATAGTAATTGCACGTAAATATATGATATGGTACTCTCTTAAAGCAGTTGATGACACAAAGTAATCAGATCTCAAGATCATATTATCCTCTATGTTTGTTGGAATATGTGTAGACTTATTATTATATAGTGTCTTATCTCTAAGAACTTATCACTCAGTCACTCATTTACTCCTTTACACCACCACTCACTCTCTCAATCACTCGTTCAGTCACTCACCCGACCAAACAGTCAATCAATCAATCATTTACGCGCACACCCTATGTTTCAGTCACTCACAGTCTCACTAACTGGCTTACTTCCTGATTATGTAGTTTATTATCTCACTCAAGTCAAATTTCATTATCTATAAATATCTTAGAATCAAATCAAGATGTTTTTAAATGTGCAAAGTAGAAGAACATGTTAAAATACACAAATACAGACATTATTTATTCGTATTTTTGTTTATTCACTTGTGTATCACTTTAGTATATCTAGTCTTCTGTTATTCAGAAGATATATGTTTCTCAGCGTCTATTTACTTCGTCTAATTGTCTGTGGAGAAAAGCAACAAGACAGTCTTTAAGATTGATTATAGCAATATAATACAAAAACACCCCCCCACCCATACACACACACACACTCAGACACATATATAGTGTGCGTGTATATGTCAAACACAAAGGGGGCATATGGGATACAGCTTTATTAGCTATATAGGCTCCTATAATCTTACACTATTAAATTATTATATATATCATGATTAAATGTGATTATATATGTACATTGATTGGAAATATTTTTTTTCATTCATTCACACACGCGCGCGCACACACATATATGCACACACACACACACACACGCACATACATGCATACATACATACATATACATACACACATACCAACACACACAAACATACACACACATACACACATACCAACACATACACACACACACATATATATATATATATATATATATATATATAGGGTTTTTTTCTTATTCAGAAGCATCATAGATCTTTGCAGCGCATACTCAAACAAAGTTTTAGTTCCCTGGTCTCCCTCTCATCCTCCCTCTAATTATCATTACAACATTTGGAAAATAAAAGCTATAAAAGGGTTTAAAAATGAGTACAATCGACATATGAGTCTCAAAAATAATTAAATTATATTTAAATGTGTAATGTTTGGTTTTAATTTATAAATTAAGACATTTATAATGTGTTACTAAAAAGTGTTATGGTCTGCTTCTAAATAGTATATGAAAGAAAATAATGAAATATGTTAGATACCTAAATATTAGAATGGTTAGGATTATTACTTTATATTTTTAAAATAATTATAGGTGTCAGCACTGTGTTAAACAACTGAATAGGGTGTCGTAGGTATCAGCATAATGAAGAAAAACTCTAGTACTCAATTATTTTTCAACCTTAAATTATTGTCTTGAAGAAAACCTAACAGGTGTCAACACTGTGAGCTGGGGTTAGTCCATTTATTGTTACATAACAAACGGGTTATGAGAGTTGGTTGAAAGAGTTTACTATGAAGCCGTCATGGTTGGTTGAGCAGCTAGCTAAGTAAAGAAAGATAGCGATAAACAGAGAAGACGTCCAGGTTTTTTTATAGATTGCTGCGCTCTGAATTTCACATGTTAATGTTGTTGATATGTATTGTCGTCGTCTTAAATACTTAGTACTACACAAGTACATTATTAGTATTAACCTAAATGTCATGTTATTGTCTTGACTGATCTGAATGTTATAAAACCAATACAGTATATGTATTTAGTACAAAAGTGTTTATAAAAGAAACTACAACATGATATTACGTCCGAATGATACATTGATACAATTGCCATAACAGATCACCTTAAGTTAAGTATTATAACTGTATAAAGTGGTTTCTCCCTTTTCAAAATATGTGAGTAATATATTTCAATTATTGGCATTAAAATGTATTATTTGCAGTAGCATATACTTATGTATCCACTTTATTTGCATATGAATTTATAAGATTGGGATTTTGGCGACATTCGACGTAACTGATTTTAGGTGTCTAATCCTAAATATTAGGTCAAAACATTAGGACGTATTAACCTATTCTTGTTTTGTTTGTGTTTTAATACCGAATATGAAAATACCCTAAATGTGTAGATTTGATACATGGGTTTGATGGTATTGTATTCTACCAATGTTGGGACTACATATTGCCATTCCAAGTGTTTACGGGAGTTATGTTAAAATAGAGATGATGCATCAAAACGTTAGGATGTATTAGATTATGTTTATATAGAAAGGCGAAATAATCAGGTAAAGAAAACCTTTTGAAAAGATCAAAAACACAATAGCCGTCATGATTCGAGGGGCAGTATACAAAGTGAGGTAGGACCATAACCGTCAGGTGAAACGCAAGAATATTATTGGCTAATACACTGTTTTATCGGTGATAACTTTATATGTCGTAATCTACCTCTTCTTGAAAACAATATAACCATAATATTATAAGTTAGAGTGTTGTAAATATGTGGTGAAAATACATGATTATCATTATGCATATCATTCTAATATTCTGTCTGAAATACAACCAGTTTCTTTGACAGGTTATTATTAACTATATTTGTTGGTATTATTTAGTGGTATACAATAGATACTTTGCTTGGAATGTTCAAACCATAAACCTCACTTCCATATGACAGTTGTTAATACATTGTGATAAAACATGAGGCAATGTTTTGAATACTAGTAGTACCTATATTTGTAGGAAGTTTTATCAAATACTGTTATTTCTAAGCAATGGCTTCTCTTTAACAAATGTGCCTCTGGGAGGTTTAATAAAACACTAACCCACTGATTCACTCCTTCCAAATTGATCCGGAAAATGTATACATAGTTATGTACTGTGGCCTAGTATCTACTATGCCATGGTCAGAATGTGAGCTGTTTGAAGATTGAAAAAGCGAAGTAAGTAAAATACTATCGGGGGCTGGTCATGGGGTAATACGGCCCAGTTGATTATTGCATCCCATTGTTGAGTTGATACAGCTGAATGGGACGTGGTGAATCATGAGTTAAACAAGTGACACAAAGGGCCAAAAATAAAGTAAGTAAGCATGTAAGTAATTTATTCACTAACATATGATATAATAATACAATTACATAATATGTTAGATTGTCTATCCATAAATGTGATGTTGTTAGCCAGCACAGCCGATATCCATAAATATTGTTTTCCGCAGCGTCCCAAGAGTAACTAAACACAAATTAAAACAAACAGATCAACAATGATTCGAGATAATGTGAAATAATGATTTGTGAGTGACAGTGAACACATATTAATCTAATGTATCAGTATGATGCTGTCCGATCACGAAGTATGTGGTTAATGCAAGTGAGCCCGGAGGAAAGGGAGACCAAACAGCAATGGGAAAAACCAGGCACCGGGTTGATATGATGAGAAAATACTAATATTATCAACGATTTAAAAATGTGTGGTAGATGAACATATAGGATTGTATGTCAACATTCAAATCTCAGTGATTGATACAAAATTATCAGTTACTAATATATATGTTTGCACACTACTTTGTGCGAGTGCATTCTGAGCACATGGCATTGCTACAATGTTCAATTTGGATGCAGTATGATTTAATAAATGACTTCTTTAATCTAGATTTAAAAGCATTTCTGTTCTGGATTGAAAGCATATCGTTGCTCAGGGCTGAACAACGCATACCCATCTTCTTTACGTTTAGTGATAATTCTATTTGCACAAAACAGCAGGATCTGCGTGTGACATTTATAAGGTGGTGTCATCAGGAAAGGAAAGTCGGAATAGATTAGTGCAATATGTAATGTCATTTATGTAGACGAGGAAAATAATTGGTCACAAAATGGATCCCTATGGAACACAGCAGATTACTTTTAATGTTAGAGATCGAATCTGATTGAATTATGTGTATTGATATCGATAATACTAATATAAATACTATATAAAATATGATATATCTATCAGTGACTATGCTCCTACAATTAGCAGTCATGATGAGATGAAAGATAAGTTCTATGACATATTTTGACATCTTAAATATTGATGATATCAGGATTTTCATTGGTATTGATTATCAGATAATATATAACTCTCAATCACAAATAAGAGACAGAGACTGCCTGAAACAGTTAAACTGGTTTATAAACCTGGAATCAAATTTAAACAAAATATTATCACAGAGGTCCCAAGGACTATATATTTCTTCCACAATTCTTGTTTATATGGCCTAAATTACAAGAAACCAAAATTACAAGCTTTAAGTGTATGATGAAGAAATAAAGTTTTATTTAATCTTTTAAACAACACCTCATCTACCCAATATAAGGTACGTAACTTTGATTAATATCCTCAAGACGGTCGAAGCCAAACTGAGACAATTCAGAAGTTTGAAGTACCGTAAAGATATATCTCAAAGCTGGTGTTTGTTGTCTGAATGTTTGAAGTATTTTAGTTTCTTTGCAAATTACACAATTACATACTGTTACTAATTATTCTCTAGCAAAACTGGGAAATAAGGCTTGAATAAGATATTTTCGGCTGGGACTGAAAACAATAGTCACGTTCTATCAGTTATTTCAGATTAAATGCAATATGTGATAGAAAATGTTAGATAGAAAGAGTTATTATTTGTGTATATATGTTACAGTTAATCTGTATAACCAGGTAATATTTCAGGTAATATACATATTACCTGATTATACAAAGTAACTTTAACGCACACAAACACACACATATATATATATATATATATATATATATATATAACGCATCGATCACATACTTAATATATATTGATATTCTAGGCCTCAACAAAAGACAGTTAATAAGTAAGAGAACGTAATGATAATTATTTGTGTCGTCTTACTATTTACTGAAATTAATATTCCTTATTCTATTATAATTCTATTAACACACACATACATACATGCGTGCATGCACATAAACATACACACAGAGAAAGAGAGATAGGTGATATGAAATAACACATTATAGTTATTTTATTTCCTGGTATTAATACACTTATTATAGCAAAATTGTTATATATATTTAATATATGCTTGTTGATTTATGTGTTTTGTCATATATTATTTGAAAAAAACACATAAATTAACAAGCATTACAACTTTAAATATGTTTATCATTTGTACATCAGCCTGATATCCATATTAGGATATTGTTACAATAACACAAGTGATATCACCTTTGACAACATAAATAATGTTCAACTTATTAACATAATTACAATTAACATATTATATTAAACATTATAAACAATTTAATATGATATGTATAGTTATAGCAGGAAAAAGGTCAGACTTGTTCCTAATAAATGTAACTCCAAGATAAGTAGTTAATTAATAAGTTAACATCATTATGATTTATCATGTATCTTTAGTGGTTATATTTTAATCATTATTCCAAATAATTATCTAAGAGGCAGTTAATTTTCTAACTATAAATAAAGGAGTCTAGTTAATATAATTCAAATCATATCATCAACTTGTTTTACTATTGTAACATCATTCACATTATAATAATATATTAATAATGTACCCATCTATTTAAGTACAATAAATCAGTTCGACATTACTCTACTTCACAACTGATCTGTCATCAAATAAGATAAAATTCAGGATTATTGAACTTAAAGTAATAAATATATCATTGTGAGAGCCAATTGAGAATAAAATGATGATGAAAGATTTAATGAAATCAGTAATACTATAGTAACTATTAGAAGTTGTCTCAATATACAATATGAAAGGAGCAGTATAGCATGGAATTAACACAATATAGAAATAAATGTATAATTTGGCACAGTAAGATTATCAATATTTTTGATGATTATAGAAGATATTATGGCATTTCAATTTATAAAATGTGATATAATGAGTTGAGTTATTTAAATTTGTCATTTATCATACATTAGGGACATATGGCTGAGATTTGACACAGACAAAGTCATAAGAATTTTCCCTATATAATCTTGGCAAAGAAGTATTGACAATTTGAAAGTAATCCCCATACTCTATGTGACATACATAGATTTTAGTCATTACATAACTTAACGTGGAAAACATGAAACATAGGACTAAGATATGTTATATAGAGGATTCCATAATGTTGTAGCCCAAGTATTATTACATAGAAAGTATACATCATGTGATTATTACTAACAGGTATATATATATTTTACTTAAATAGACTCAAGGTAAGTCTTTCTGTATACATACACTTAAAATGGTAATGTACAAAACAGTCGGTTGTCTTGCTAATTGTGATTTTCATTTCTTATATGTTACATTTATATCTAAATTACATATGTAATAAACACATCAATAGCTCCAGATTATCAGAAAGGTAATAATTTCACAGATATTTTAATGAAATCACCCAAGATCTGGTACATATAGTACCATAATGTAACAATGAGATATAATACACTATTCAGACCTCTTCATACTGAATAAGTTCATTACATTTCACACTAATATCATGTAGTGAAGGTCTGTTATATGGCTGACGCATCCAACATTGAGTCATAATGTCAAACCTAGAATATAAAGTTTAATGTATGGTAAAAATGTTGTAAGCTTAATGATTCAATAGTATCATTCAACTTGCACAAATCACTAAAATTTCATATATAATTATATTTAAAGTAATACAATGTGTACTAAATATATAAATACATGTCATCAACATACATATCATCAGAACATTTTGTTGGTTTAATTGGTCTTTGACCAGTCAGCACTTTCTGCCTTGCTTCATCATCACTGACGTCACCAAATGGTAACTTGCCTTTAAATTATATCAATTACAACATAAATTCACGATCCTTCAAATGATAACATTATTATCATACAGAATATACAAGTTACAACTATATGATTTCTGATTACATATTAATCTTGGAATGATAAAAATAGAGTTTGTAATAGAATAATACAAAAATAATAAATATTTGTCACCTGCATTAAATATTTCCCACATTAGTAAGCCAATGGACCAAATGTCTGACTGAATAACATGGTTCAGTTTGATTGCTTCTGGTGCCAACCACTGGATTGGTCTAGGTAACTGATATCATTGTAATATTAATGTAAATTATATATATATATATATATATATATATATATATATATATATATATACATGTTTATGCTATAGAATATAAACTACATGAATTATATATTTTTGTTTATGACATGCTGAAACAAAACAAAAGGTTTTGGGTCTTATCTAAAAGCTGCCTCTATACAGCAAATGAGCATAGCATATTTTGACTTCTTATTAAGCAGTGAAAATGATATATCAAACAAAATATTGTATTATATATTACATTGCCATGAAGTACATTTATTAAATTAAATATAAAACCTAATGAATGAAAATAAAACTTAAGGCTGAAACTGAAGTTTATGGACAGTAACTCGTTCATAAACATTAGAGGAATTTATAGAAGCATCCCATCAATCAGTACCATTTGGAGATACAATTCTTTGGTAGAGAATTAAGTATTTAATTATGAAGAAATCACACATACGTTGGTCTAATGATAATAAAAGTTAGCTGTATGAACAGTATCAACTGGATACAGGAATAATACTAAAGATCCACCCATCATAAGTATAGCCAGATTGTTAGTTAAAGGTAGCATTATCAATGAGGAATTTTTATAACATACAATATATTTACTTAATTAGAACTAAATGTCATATTGGCAGTAGTTTTAAATTGAGTTTCTACAGTTAATCAGAAAATAAAATATAACCACAAGTCACATATCACAATGGGGATTATACAACAGCTTAAATAACTACAAGGAAACAAGTAAACTGTATCACATAGCTGTACAGCTTACAATTGTGTGTTAAACTTATCCTGTGCCTACACATAAGCTAATGAATAGGTTTGTTTACGTAATACAGTCTAGGAAAGAACAAATTACAACAACTCTTGATCAATAGATATTTAATGTAATTATTTCAATTCAATAAGCCTGCAGCATGAGGACTTAAAAACCAAAACAAACCAGCCGCGCTTTGCATTTTGGGATTTATAGGGGAGAGTCCGCTGAGCGATAATACCGTGATAATCCCGCCATTTTAACCTTAAACGTCAATGTTCCGGGTCTGTTATAATCATGCCAAAAACTAACTTCTGTGTACCGTTTAACTCTGCTTCGACACTGAAAAAGCCGACAGTGTTGAAAAATTGTATTCCAAAACTGAAAATCAAATTATAACTATATGCTAATCGTCCGTCATTGCTAGTTTATAAAATGATATTAAAGTGTGGTATTCAACATTGTAAACCATAGTACAATAATATTCACTGCACAAAACAAAGACTGTTAAAATGTAGGGTTCGTAGTAAATCACACTAAAATTATATTTAACGATATGAAGAATAGATCCATTATAGATTTATTGCTAAATTTAATTTATTATTTATGGATATAATAATATGGTAAATTACACTTTATTTACCAATATTATTATCTATGATCTGATGGATAATAATAATATTAAATTACACGTTATTTTAGCCTTTCATTGTTTCAGTCAATTCTTACACTGACACTAATTAAAACAAATTGACTTTCGAATTAAAACTACCCAACACTTTCTCAGCATTTCATCCTGCGGCCAACACATGCCAACTTAAATGTTTGTATTGCTTACTAGTGACAATACGGTACGCAGGAGTTAGTTTTTGGCATGATTATAACAAATCCGCTGGTCAGCTCCTTGTCGCAATTGAAATATGGATAGTATGGCTCAACAACAATAACGAAATATCAGTAGATGATTTTTATAGATTTTGAATCTTAAATAAAAACAATCTATAAGCTTTTCCTTCTTATATTCAAGCAAAGAATAATAGTGACTGTCATTTTAACCGGGTGGTTGTTTTGAGTTGAATCTCACAACTAATATATATTTCTATATTTCTTCACGAAAAACTTTTCACTTGTTCTAGAATGCAGGTCAATGATTTGTGCTGATGACACCACAATTTACAAGATATGAATGCTGTAAACAACCAGATCCTACTTTATAGAGACAGCCACTAACTGGTTATGTGATCTGTAGAATGGAAGCTAAGTTTCATTATAATAAATTAAATCAGTATAAAATGTTTAAACTATTACATGTTACTTTAGACGACTACAAAATGGGTCATATATCGTCAATATTTAAAAACAGGTAGTCGGAAACTAAAAATCATAGACCAGTAAAACTCACTTCTGATGTTTGCAAAATCATGGAATCATTTATCAGAAATCACATCATGAATCACCTCATAAGCAACGAACTGTTGACAGCATGCCAACATGGCTTCATGAATTGGCGTTCCTGTGTAACTCAGCTACTAACTGTATTAGAGGAGTTGACTGAAGTTATGGACCAGATAAATGATATAGTCATTATAGAGTGCATCTACCTGACATTAGCAAATAATTTCACTCATTTCCACATCAGCGCCTCCTCATAAAGTTAAGGAACTATGGGATCTCAAGCAAACTCTTATCCTGGATTAGATATTTCGTATTCAGAAGGGAACAACTTGTAACAGTAAATGAAGCAATATCAAATGTTGCAGACATACGTACTAAATGGAATACCCCAAGGCAGTGTACTTGGACCATTACGTTTCATTTTGTTTGTTAATTATAGGCTAGATGTAGTGCACTCCATATTCTGACGTTTGCGAACGATACCAAACTGTACTGTGAAGTAAATAATGAGCAGCAATTAAGGGGAGTCATTACAACAATACCTCAGATCTCTCATTTATCTAGGTCCACACAACGCCATGGACAACTATCATATCATAAAGGGAAGCCTCAACGTACATCTCCAAATAAGTGAGCTAGAGAAGGACCTAGACATACAAATTTACCCTAAGCTAACATGCAGTGTAAGTAAGTAAGTAATTTTATTTGATGATATATACAGTAGCATTATTACATTTTTGTTCTCACATAATATTATTTACAAGCATATACCATCAGGCCAACAGACAAGTAAAAAGCTGTAACCCCTAAAATAAACACCAAACATGTAGAATATAATTGATTATAGGAGTAGGCGCAGTGGCCTAAAAGTTACATATTTAACCATCTATGTAATATACTGTAATATTGTACTACATAATATACTGTAATATTGTACTACATAATATATTCTGGCAGTTTGTACATATTGAGCAGAAGGCTTCCATTCCCAACCATAACCTGGGAACGATTAGATGGTCATATATATACATAGGCCTACCACCTAGTATTACTATCTACAGGTTATAGATTGTCAGAAATTTAAAAAAAATACTATAATTATAGTAATTTATATGTGCTAAATACAAATGTTTAAAATAATAAATACATGTAACAAATTATTAATAAAGAATTATGTAAGATATTCAAATATAAATTAATAAACAAATACATATTTTATTTACTTAAATATATCAACTTTATAATTGCTTACATTATTTTCTTCTTCCCATTTTTCTCTGGCTCTGACTGACTCTTTTGATGCAAATCCTGATAGTTTACATTTTTGGTCACTAGAGAGCAGCACATTAGAGGAACAAAGACAATAGAACAAACCTGGAGGCTGAAGCAAATAATATTAATAAATTATTATAATTTACATAAACTACAATAATAATATGTTTAGAAATGACAGAATTCTTACAGCAATTTAACATATTTACTAACATCAAGTTGGTGGACTGCATCAGAAGCTTCAATTATCTGATTAATAAAATCCATCTCTAATGTTTTTGAAGATGTTACATTATAGTACATTTCATTGGCTTTGATTTCCAAATATTGTCTAAGGTTTCCGAGTGGAGCAACTTCCATGATTAGTAATTTCAGATCTGTAGGAAGTACACAATTATTAATGTTTTACAAACAATCATATATTTTAATATTAAATGTAAAAGGAAATGAACATTCATTTAATAAAAAATGAAATTATTAAAATGACACGAGAAAGAATAATATTCAGCAAAAACAAAAATAGTAAATAAGAATATATTAAAATGTGTTACAAAAGAAGACAAAATAGTGATACCTGATGTCATTCCCAGACAAGCAATAATATTATCATTGCTTCTGAGTTTTGTTAAATAAAGTCCTTGGATCTTTAGATAATTATCAAATATTTCACAATCATCTGTTAAAATAGATGAACATAATTATAAATGTTACATATAATATAATATATCAAATATTTATCAAAGAATATGATTTTACATATTTAACATGTTATCTTTACTTCACTAATATCAAGTTTATTTTAGAAATATTTCTTATTTTAAAGCTTAGAAAACTTCTATTGATAAAATGTACAAATAATAAAACATATTTATTTATACCTTTAGTTTTCTTAATTACAATCTGAAGAGGAGCAGATTTATTTTGAGTTAGCTTTCCTTTCCAGGTTTGATAAAAGTTTCCTTCACTTAGGATTGTATCCAAAACAATATTAGATGTTGTAAACATATTAATGTCTGGCTTTAGAAGTGACTGATAAACAGATGATACCTGTAAATATAACAATTAATACAGTAAAATAATTCACAGGAAGAAAAATCGCATTTTATAACAGCAATAAATAAATATATTTGTTTGTATGTGTGTGCGAGAAAAATTATATTAATATAAATAAATACATGCAAGAGCCAAATAGTTGTATTTATAATATGTGCTTAATGTAAACATTTTACTATTTTTCACCAAACAAAAGTGAACGAAGTTGTTACTCGGTCACTTCAATTACATGTTTAGTGAAAAAATATTAACAGTAAAATGTTTATACAGATTATACAGATCTCATAAACTGATTTGTTTGTTTCCTTCATCCTTCTTGGACATATTCTTTTTCCATTTTACAATATATATATATATATATATATATATATATATATATATATATATATATATATATTTGTGTGTGTGTTTATAAGTTTTGACTTTTCCAAGGTAAAATTCACGATGCAAAACCTTGTCCCTTATTGGTATATATTGGGGGGGGGGATATTTTAATATATTTTTTTAAATATTATACGCTATACAAATATCTGAATGGACAAAAATAACAAATTCTCAAAATTACCATGGCTTTTTAACTGCATTGTTTGTTATCATTTCATAATGTTGTTTATTGATATTTGCTGGATTATCCATTGATGTCTCATTTGCATCTGTACTTGTTCTAGGAGAGACAAAAACGAAATAAGAATATACAAGATATATAACATCATTATCTGTATTCATAACAATAATAATATTATATAGTATATGTTAGTGGTAAAATCAACTAGCATAATCATATGTATGTTTGAGTGTTTACGTGTGTTTGTGTGTGATTTTACAAAGAAATGTTTCAAACAATTTACACAGCTATACATATAACATGTGTGTGTGTGTGTGATATCCTTTATATTATCAATGATTAGGCCATATTTATGGGGGGGTGTATTTCTATTATAAATTATGCTATCTTCCCACACCATTTGTGAGCCAGAGTTTTCAAACACTAATTTGTAGATCTTGTGTTTTAATAGTTTGGTAGTCATAATGTATTTTTTTCCAGCTATTTTTCTAGTTTGGTAGTTATAATTTAATTTTTTCCAGCTATTGATATACATAATAACATATTGATGATAAATATATTCTTCTGTGTCATATAAAACATATGGTCACCACCATAATTTAGTTGTCATATTTGGAATCAATAAAAATAACTTCGATAAAGAGATATGTACAATTAGTGCAGCCCTAATAAGAGTGTGCTCTATTGGGGGGGGGGGGCAGATTAGTTCCACTAGAATTACATCAAAATCACAGTTCAGTTTATGAGACTAAATGACACGCCAATATAAGAACATTTTAATATAATTTTATGATAAATATTTAGTATCATTCTTCTAACTCTCAAACATTGGCAGACCTAAATTATACTGACATATATTCTGGTTGTCAAATGCAGGAACTTTCAAAGCTAACCTCATCAAAACATTACAACCACAATATATTAGTAGGCCTACATACATCTGTGAATCGCTAAATACAGGGAGACTATGTTATGTCAAGAGGGGTAGCTTTTAAAGATGATTTTTTGGATACCATCTAGTGTTCAAATTGTATAACCAACACCAAACCCTAAAAGTATTTGCTAAAGGACTTAGAAAGTGCAAGTATTTTGAGGGTTCTAGGTTCTAGAACAATCTTCTTAAAATCCAAGTAAAAGACCAAGTATAGTATTTGGCATATTTACCAACAAAGGTGCATTAAATAGTTTTTATCATAAATATTACTTTAATAATGAAATGTTTTACTTTGGCTCATATTGCTGAGATACATAAAATGATTAGTGGAAATAAACCTTATAGACAAAACACAGAACTGACTCCTGGAGAGCTGCAGCACAATGTTTTCACAAATCCACTATAACAGTGTTCCATTTTACAAACTAATTTAGTGTAATTCGAATTTGATAAGTGCTTGGCCAAATCACTATACTGCTGTGTATCACGCTGTTATGATAAACAGCTAGTAAACATTAGATAATAAGATATTTTTATTCCATTTATCTAATATGTTCATACATTAGCAGACTACTAAGATCTAACTTTATAATAACCAGATCTACTTTAGTTTAATTAAAATTAAATTAAAGCACTACGCTAAAGCAAGTGGAGAGATTTAAAGTTCCTTGGTAATCAGATACGAATAAAATATATACACTTCCAACTTTTAGAATGTATAATATCATATAACATCTCCAATCTCTGATCAAGTTTGTTGAATCAATAATTGTGTATTACATATTTACAATATTTAAGTCCAATTTGTGTTAAACATATAAATAAAACTGGTCTGATAAGATTTGATAATAAATATAATAAATAATGGCCTATATTTAACTAAACACAATTTTACAACTAGGTCAAATAAATAATTGAATTAAATATAGACCTGTCTGGTGATTGATGACGTTGTCTGTCTTCTGAAATAAATGAAAGATAATTAAATTGTGAATAATTCATGAAGAAATAATAATGTCAGTGTTGATGTGATATAAAAGTTTAAATTCACATAGAAAAGTTAAGTTCACTTGTTCATAATTAATATTAAATCAATAATAAAACACAAACTATGAGTCACTTGAAAAGTTACATTTTATCTAAATATTACCATGAATTATTTAAATATTTGCAAGTAATTAGCTGGAATCAGTTAGTTACTTAATGACACTGGCTATTATATATGATTAGTGTTTAATGCCAGTTAATTTATTTTATAATAACATTAACCTCTAAGATATATTTTATTGAATAAAAAGGAAATAAATCTTTTCTAGTGAACATCAATTAATAACTTACTCCTTCTTAGTAATCCCTTTCTCCATAATATAATTGGGATAATAATAATTATTATAGCAAATATTATTCCAAAAAGAGGTGCTATGATGACTGTAATATTATCTATAAAATAAAACCAAACAAAATAAATAAATTAACATACATATAAAGAGAAAATGATCTAAGAACCAGCGTGATTGCTGACAATTATCAATGCATGAAAATATCTAGGACAATTAATTAGTTCTTATTATTTTAAAATTTCCATTCACCTTTGTTAATCTTCACCACAGTTGGATGTGACGTCAGTAAAACATCACCATCATACATCCAGAAAGAGAATAACAAACGTTTAGCTTTAGAATCTACTAAAGCTACTGTTGCCATAAAGTCATATACAGTCCTGACTGTTTCACGTGTTATTCTTGTTTTCTGAGGAACCTTCACAGTTTCTGTGACACAATTTTCTGTTCCTTCAACACAATTTTCTACTTTTATATGAGTCAGAGGTCCTGATATATGGAAGCTAATTTCTGCTTTATCTTCATCGATTCTAACGTCTGGATCCTGACGAAATCTGGCCAAAGCTGTGATAATTAATATATATATATATATATATATATATATATATATATATATATATATATATATATATATTATATATGATATGCACGTTTATATTTGATATATTATATAGCATAAAAGATTAGTATTAATATAAGATTAGTAATATTCTTATTCTTATTGTTGTTGTTTACACTTCTCTGTTACATTGTAAACATCTGATGCAGTTATTATAAGCTAAATTTTAAGTACAACATTTACTTATATAGTTATTAATAAATAATATTAGGTGATGTATAATTATAATATTTTACAGTCATGAATATATTCCCATAGCTATACAGTTGTAGATTCTGACCCCCACTCTTATATATTACATACTTTTCTCTTCACACATACACACACGCATACACACACCCATACACACACACACACATGCATATGTACACAAACACACACGGAATATTAGCTTTATGTAGAGTATGAGTTTCCATTCCCCAAACAGTGTTCTACACAAACTAAGTAAAATAGATGGTCTTTAGCCAGTTTGTGACTAGAAAATATTTGAGCAGTATCCTCGTATTATTACCAGAATATAGTAACTATAATTAGTATTTTCTTAATCAAATGTTTTTGTTTAGGAACTTTATCATTTTTATCCCTAAACGAAGTGTTCAAACATAAACTCTTGAAATATGTGAAAGAGAAATGTATGTAATAACTGCATTATATGTTTACAATATAGCAGAGAAGTGTAAACAACAACACTAAGAAAAATTATATTATTAATCTTAATATAATATAGTTGAAATAAAATTAGTATTATTTTAATGAGATTATTTTATTTTATTAATATATTATGTGCAGTTTTTCTCATTAAAATTTCACTGGTGAGCAAGTGTCCACTTTTTCATTTGCTTGGTGAGCAAGTGTCCACTTTTTTCATTTCCTTGGTGAGCAAGTGTCCACTTTTTCATTTGCTTGGTGAGCAAGTGTCCACTTTTTTATTTGGTTGGTGAGCTAGTGTCAGGAGAGTATGAACATGTCGTGTCCGCATGTCACATAACGCATGCTGCATACCGCGTAGATATATATGAAATATAAGCTTAAGATTCCATACACGGTATGCGACATACGGCATAGGTATTTTTTGGAATCTGTTTTCGGGGAGATTCAATCCCCCCCCCCCTCACACACACATACACTCACATACACCTGTTGGGTTTTTCCCTTGCTATCTGTATTTCTGTTGTATTGCCATGTTCCTCGCATGAGAGAATGAAAACACACGTTCATATGGAATCATACAGATCGCATACCGTATACCACATCACGCATGCCGCATACCAGCATATGGTATCTTAGCTTTAGTTGAGAAAACATCTATTCAAATATCGAAACTTAAAACAATTTTGATATCACCATTGTTACTAATACCCTATCAGTAAATTACGTGGGCATTTGCAGGATTCCAGTAATTTTATAAGCTTGACATCAAAATAGGGTTATTCAGGGGGTAGTGGTGAGTGACCCCCCCCATATGAAGTTTGCGTTATGAAACGGTTATAACATTACTGAAAGAAATAGTATTATTTAAACTGAATTTTGTTGTTTTCAATAATCAATTATTTCCATAACGATAAACAAGCTCTTCTACAAAACCAAGAGCATAGGCGGCATCTAACACATTGGAATTTCATCTCTCCGTAACTAAGTTTATTGACACGAAAGTATAATTGGCCACCAAGCCGAGTTAAAACAAATAAGGGTAATATATTTAATATTGACTCAAAGTATTGACTTAATTAAGGCTGTACCAAACAAGTGACAGTCTGGGGATACTCCCCTAACTACAAGTAAACATTGACTTAATGGCCGGAATTTACGGTAATTTAATAATGGAAGGGGAAATAATAAATATATACATTGTGTTAAGACAGGAACCAGGATATCATGACAATTCCTAGTGCTCGGAGGGGGGTGGGGTGGTGGCCACTGTATTCGATGTAAATAGAATTGAAGTGAATGTTAAAATATATGTTTTTTATTTATGTTTTCATATGAGGGGATTATGTCCTGGGGAATATGTTGTTTCGTGGAGGGATTATGTCTGAGGCGATTATGTCCGAGATGATTGTGTTCTGGATTCGTAGTGAGTAAGTGTAAATAGCATCGAATTATCATCCATTTTCTTTAAATTCTCAGCATATGAATCTTCTCGTTCTTCTGGTGATAAGTAACTAATGATTTGAAGTTTGCTATTTGCCAGAGAGCGGATAATAATAATCCAGAGTAGACGAGTAATATATGTCGCAAAATAATTCTTTAAAACTTCTATGTATGTAACACATGTAATAAAATAGTAATAAATGTAAAAATATTATCACTTTTATACCGTAAATATACACTTTTAAGTGCTAACTAATGTATTGTGTATGCTAAATTACTGGTTATAGGTTTGGGATTAAAGATTGGCAGTAAATTAAAGTGATGCTGTCAGATTGTAAGATGATTGTCCTCAATCGTTGTACTTGTATCAGAGACGGCAGTACCAAGTTCTACGAAAAAACAAACTATAATGAAGTCTATTACAGTGTCCATCAGAAATAATGAAAATGGGCAGCAAAATATCTGTATTGTGTTGTTATTTTTCAAAGGTGGTTCAAGGTGATATACATTTTTGCCGAGACTGCGGCTGAGATATATTTTAAATTCGACATCTAGCTCTATATCGAGATATTAGTTGATTGTATTAGACCTACTTGAAGTAAAGTCATCACACACACAAAGAGAGAGAGAGAGAGAGAGAATGTAAACGGTATGAATGATTTGTGATATGCGAAAACAAATTGACCTTCTAGAAGAAATACTCGCTAAAATTCGAACATCCAAGAACAGGAGTTTATCGATTTGGATAAACAGACTCCAGCTCAATCCCAAACCCCCCTCACCAATGGGGAAGCGTGGGGTGTGCGACGTGCACAGGGAAAGCCAATTTGGAGGCGATAAATACTATAATGTTATACCTTTCTTGTGATTTTGAGGCACTATTTGGTAATTATTGTTTTTGTTTTCCAAATGGCTTTTTTTGTGAAGTCGGAGCCATTTGTAGTCGTGCTCTCTCTCTCTCTATGTAATTTTTGTATATAGGTGTATTTTGGTGTTACTTTAAAAAGGTGCGGCCAATTTATGTTCCTGCTCAGGTCGGCCATAACCCACGCTACTCCATTGTCCGTGGGTTGAGCTTCTCCCTGATACAAAAAAAATGTAAGTGGTGCTACCTCAGACTTCTCTACATACAGGATATAATGAGAAGACATCTGAACTGTAGAGATTCCCGAGTTACAGCGACGTCAGGGGTGGTTGCGTAGCCTTATATATTCGTATCACAGACGACAGACTTTTTTTAGAGAACTTCTACAAGATGTGCCTATTCTTTCGAAAATAATCTCGACCTAGTACCGGGCTGAGAAAGCGAGGTGACATAGTTTGGTATAGGTAACCCGAACCACTCACCCCGTAGCTTTGATCAGTCTAGTCAACACTGCCATATCCAGGCTCTGTCCTCGCATATATATATATATATATATATATATATATATATATATATATATTGCAATCCAGACTCTATTCCAGGGCACCGACCTCAAATGTAATGTACAAAGAGTGGTGGAACACCTCGAAGGCGCCCTAAGGTTTTCCACAAGACAGGTACCATGGTCGATGGTGTGACACAGCTCTAGAAGAGCTTCAGGTGGACGATAATATGGAAATATAGCGGGAAATACAAATATTGAGGATATGGTGAGAGACAGAAAGTAAAACTCGTAATCTACAGCACCCAGCCGGTCGAAATAGTTCTACTTTCCCCAGACGATGAAAGTCAACATATACGCCGGTGATATCTGGTAACCCATTAGAGTGGCCACCCAGTAGTTATAGGCAGCTCAACATCGACTAGTGAAGGTCTTAGTACTGATATATCACAGGATATTCGAAACAGACTGCAAGAAAGCTGTCCCTCCTCAGGTGAAGTGTCTATGACATACAGAACCTTCGAAATGAACCACTCAACCAGGATCATGGTCAAATAGCGAAACAGGTGGAAGCCAAGCCAATATTGATGCTGGGTGACATCTATAAGTGTCATATGGAACATGGTTATGGCCTATCACACAAGATACATTGTGGGCATTGACACAAAGGCATGCTACCTCGCTACGTTCCCATATTCAGCACTTAGGGCACCATATTCATCACATGACCTGGATAGGGGAGATTCCCCGATGTATCGGCACAGGTTGCATGGAGGTTCAAGAATGTGTACTCAAACAAACCTTCTAAACGTCCTGGAGACCATAGTTGTCTTTAGATCCCTAAAGGATGTCTGTCTCCCTGCATGGGGACCAAGATCAGGGTATCAGTGATATTAAGCAATTTAACCAGGAAAGGATAGTAAACGGAGACAGTCTGATTCGAAGAGTAATGACCTAGTAAGGGATCACGGCTTTCTGGCAAGATAAATCAATCATAATTTTACCCTGATTGATGTGCCACAGAGGTGTTCCCTTAGATGCCAGATCGGGTCTCAGCTACAAGAAAACACTTCAGGGCAAGCATGATCGTGTACGCTCATATTAATATCATCATCATATTGCAAAGATCTGATTCCATTTGTGCTCTCCGTTTGGTTGGATGTATTATATATATCCAAACAATTGTTTTGTGCCAGCTTGAAGGCATTGACACTCTAAGACACACGGTGACTTTGTGCCTCTGGTGAGGATTTATGTACCTACTGTCTCAATAGGAAAACATTTAGCTCCAGCCCAGTGGCGTCATTTGCCTCAACCTCAAGTGATCTACTTCCCCAGGTTGGTGTATATCCAACAAGCCCAACAGTTTGAGGAGTTGGCAAGGCGTCAAAGCCCAGATATACCATAGCTTCATTCGATGGATAGCCCAACAAATCATCCCCCGCCTCATCATCTAGGATGAGGTCTACACCATAGGAATCTACTCAGAAAGAATAAGTACTTCATGGTTGTTAACAACTACAAGTATTGAATTATCATGAGTACATATACAGGATAGATCCTACTATTAAATCCATATGTAATGACGTCTTAGCATGTTTCTTCATCCACACACTTTCATGGTCACGCTTGATTTCCTAATAACCAGGTCTACACATAAATATATCCCTAAACTAATGACCACAAAAGTTTATCGGAACATTTCACAGTCATAGCAGAAATAGGTTTAATCCACTTTGATTGTTTATTATTTGTCAGTATACTCACAACACTGTCTTATTTTAATTTAATTATAAAATAGTAAACTCCAAACTTATCAGCAACCCTAAAACTGACTTATCACAATTATGTGAATAATAACTTACTACACTTAAATCATTATTTGATAAACACGCACCTGTAAGATCAAATGTCATAAAAGTTAAACCATCTACACCTTGAATGCCACTGATAGTATTAATGCTAAAGAACGTTGCAGCTATTTAGAACTTGTATGAAGAAAATCACACACACAACTTAGTAGGTATATATATACTAAATAGTTGCATTTCTGCAATAGATTCCTGACTAAAGCTAAATCCGACTTTTATAGACCACCAACAACTCTAACAATCCTCATTAATTCTCAAACTGCATAAATACATCTCTCCATTGAAAGCTGCTGTTTATATACCCGCTCATGATTAAACTATTTCACTATGTGATTCTTTTTCCAAACATTCAAAGATAAAATCACTCAAATTAATGCTTCTTTCTCAGATCATGCTTTTAGTTGTAATATTGATTTTCCAGTTGTATTTAAACCAGGCTAACTTACTGAAGTTGGTAAGCTGCTTTTATCATTCCCTAATAAATCCTATAAACTTGATCCTATACCTAATGTTCTGATAATACATTGTCTTCACACACTAATTGTTCCAATTGCTAAGATAAAAAATTCAGCACTAAGCTCTGGAGTGTTTCCTTCTCATTTTAAACAAGCCTATGTAAACCCCCTTCGTAAGAAGCCATCTTTATCAGCCAATGACTTAAACAGCTACAGACCTATTTCCAATCTATCTTTCATATCTAAAGCATTACAAAAATAGCGTATCCAGTTATTTAAATGTCCACATAAACTGTAATCACTTGTCTATCTGTTTACAAATAAATTCACTATATACAACGTTTTACTCAAATTTCACAAAGACATATTACTAAACGTGGACACAGAAAATGTCATAGCACTACCACTATTATATTTAACTGCAGCTTTTGACACCATTGATAATTGTTCTTCTTATTGGTATGGCATATAGGGAACATTACTAACTGGATCCGCTCATTCTTAACAAATATAGGTGCGAATCTATAAAAATAACAAACTGTTTTCAAGGGGCAGTTCCCATGCTTTGTGGCGTTCCCACGACGTTGTTCTTGGAAAGCTGCTGTTTTCTCTGAATACGATACCACCAAGCTCTCTTATTTACCCCCACAAATTAATTATTGTTCATATGCATATGACACCCAAGTATACATATTTCCAGAGAACATTCGTATCTATTGTCAATGCTTTCTTTATAACATAAGCACAGAGAGCCTCGTTTATCTGATTTTCACTAACTGCCTGTTCTCAAGGTTGAAACATATACTGGCACTCGTGCTTTTAGTTGTTATTCCTACTCTTTGAATATCACACTTTGAACATGTTTTGTCATCAAATAGCATAGTTTCATTTCTTCACTAATTGAAAAATAATCTTTTCAGACTTCTTTTTTCTCCTCTGTTTTCAACACATTCGATCTTTTATTGATGGATTTTGCATTGTACCTTGACTATAATTTATACTAGTATAATATCACATAACCCATATACTATGTGCGCTATAAAACTCGATTATCTTCGATGATAT
>JAODUP010001435.1:50000-52341 GCA_025642065.1 Paralvinella palmiformis | reverse complement strand
AATGTCCTTTCTATAACTTCAGATACAAAAGTAAATTTGAAAAGGACTATTATTGTGTATAATATTACAGTGTAAATTGTGTTTTTATTAATGGTTTTACAATAACAGCTTTCACTGATATTTGGAAAGACCCCAACATAATTATCTATTAACTCTCTTTGTAATCAGGCTGATTAAAACATCCAGATACGCTTTCTAAGCCATGCAGGTATAGACGATACTCCACAAATAACAATAGATTACCTTTTCGGCAACTTTTTTATATCAGACTTTGTATCCATCATTAACATGTACTTCACTTCTACCAATGGAATATTCTATGATAAGGAGCTCAAAGGGAACCCATCACATTTATCTAATATCTTTTTACAGAATAATTTATTAAAATAATACATCATCAGTTGATAATATTTAGAAGGACTAAATGTCAGTTATGTAGTAACTTATTCACAGCACTGAAAAAAATCCTATTACATTATTTGCATGATTTGATTTTGTTATCATAATATTCTCATTTGGCAGAGGCAATGACATTTTTTCCTAAGATATTACTGACCATGAAGATATCATAATGAACACACATATTGATCCTGAATCACAGCCTCTTATAATTTCGTCTGTGTCTCTTTGCAGCTTAGATATACTTATTGTACCATGGAAGCCGTAGTAATGTTGACATTTCATTTGTGCATGCTCATCTACAAGGTATATTATGGATATTCTGTAAATAAGCAACATCATATGGTGTGTCCAAGACTAGAGAGGAGACCCACAGAACCCCAAGACAAGCTTCCTTGTCAATCGACTTATACATTCTCTATGAATTAACTATCTAATAATGTAATTCACTTGTTTGGTAATTGCATTCCTCTGGCAATTCCAATATATACATCAACAAATGATCACTATTGGTAGAAAGATCATAAACCAATGCCGAATCTTCCTTGATTACACCTGCAGTTTTGGGGTTGTTTTTCTTAGTTGTGTGTAATCGGCATACCTCCAGATATAAATATCAGCTGGTAATTTTCAGAAGACTTTGCCTGAAAGCGCAAATACGTTTCAAACGTTACATAATCATGAAGGAAAATGCCGATTCCCCCACTACCTTTCTGATGAATGCGGGCTACATAATGGAATGGATGTCCAGCTGGAGTGCGCACACCATCAATATTCTGGTCAGGATCCTTATATTTAACACCCACCACCAGATAGTTCATCAGATTTATTACAGCTCGACAAATGTAGTTATATTTCTATCTCTTATGGATCATACGTATTCTGCATACGGGATTTCGCTATATCTGAATATATATAATGGCAATCCTAGAACTATATAGTAACGGCAGCTTATTAGTTTCTGGAAATATGCGGATTGAGCGTGAAATCCACGAACCGGCTAATCTAATGCATGTACGTATTATCAGGAAGGAATTTAACATTGAGTAAAACATATCTGTCAAAGGGTAACATTACCATCGTAATGAAAACTTTAACGGTTCCAAAAACAGAGACTTACAGGAAATTTAAATAAATTAATACTGTTTTCTTAGCCTGTAGAACATCGTGGACCCTACTACATGCATGTATGCGTATAATTTCGTGTTGCTGCGAACCACGAATTGTTGCATGCCCTTTTCCGACTCTTAAATAGAATACGCATAGTAGTAGCAGCAGTAGAAATATTAGGAGTAGTAGCTATATATCTAGCATGAAAGTCATACAGACTAACAGTAACAATACAGGCATTTTCAAATTTTTAAGATCAGACATAAATTATATTACGTATGAGGATTAGCTGTTAGCTTCGAGTAAATCATAATATTTACTCAGGTTTGAGATTGATATTTCGTTCTAGTCCAGTAATAATCCATTGTGCGGTATTGCTACTTTGTTTTTATTTTAGTTAAATCGCTTCAGTGAGTCCATACTGAGTTAGTGTACATTCTCTTTGTTATGAACAAACTGTAATGTTTGTTAACACGCTGAGGCTATATATAGGGCTTGAATTTTCACTTAGGTTAGAGAAGAACTTCGACGCCAGACCAGTCGGACGTGTATTGATACATGGTTCATATAGGTAGGATTTATTCAGTTATTCGAACCCATAATAAAGCTGAGGTCATCATCTGAGGTGTCGAAATGCTGTATATACAGGGTTTTTTGGACCACAGAAAATTACTGTTAAATGTAAACTGTGGTGTCAAAATAGTTTATGATATGTATGTAGCAAGTCACCATTGGACCACACGCACGTGTTGTTTATTGCGAGCTGTGGTATCAAATGGTATGTTTTGTACGTGCTTCCGCTTTTTGTACGTAGCCTGCATGTAGCCGCTTT
>JAODUP010001435.1:0-45000 GCA_025642065.1 Paralvinella palmiformis | reverse complement strand
TATCATTATTCTTATCATACCAAACTAACAAAGCCCTCTTTTCATACATATAGCCTCTTCAAAGGCACTGTACATAAACTTATGGAAACAAAACCATATAAGATATAACAAATATAATACGATTATTATATAACAATATATGTATAAAGCTAAATTGGGATATATATATATATATATATATATATATATATATATATATATATAACAGATTAAGAAAAAGAAAAACCTATCAATCAAAATGGCTGAAGAACAAATGTGTTTTCAACAACAGATTAAACATGTCCAGTGTTTTAGCTGGGAGTGCATTCCATAGCTTGGCTGCTGAACACTGAACTTTTCTTTAGCCATAGCTAGATGTTCTAACCCTTGGAACCACCAATATCACTGAACCCATCGAACGTAGTGTTCGTCTTGGTTGATAAACTGTCAAAATGTCAAATATGTATCTTGGAGCCTGTTCATGTTTGCATCACGCTCTTAAATTGCACTCGATACCTAAGCAGTACGTCCCTTTTTAAAAGAATCAAAGGTATAAGTGCGTCGCATGCTGGCGAAAATAGAGTATATAAACCTCGAGCAAAATGATAACGTTAGACATTTTATGCAACCTGATGAAGACTTGAATAGTCGAAACCGGTCGTTGCTATTGGGTTGAATCATATTTTTATCTGAATTTATTATGATTTATGCATATGTTTTTTTTATATTATTGTGTATTAATATTGTACTTTTCTTATTTAGGCTTTATTTGTATTAATCCGTTAATTATGGGTTGTATAATAGTAAACAAGGCTTGGCTTTGTTTCGATAGTAGTGAATTATTTGTATTTAGTTCATTCTCTTCTTACATTTGTTTATATAATTATAAATACACACACGTACACACACACACACGCACACACACGTGCACGCATATGCATACGCACAGGCACACACACACAATCATGCAAACACATACACACAATGCCCATTAACGATTAAAGGTAAAGGTAGTGGTAATAATAATGGTGGTGCTATTAGTAGGTGTGACAGCAGTACTTGTATTAATATCAGTGCCATAAATAATAGTTGTAGTAATAGCAGTAGTTAGGATATTAATAGTAGTCGGTGTAGTTGGAGAAGAAGTGATGTAATAGTGGTAGTATTAGTAGTAGCAGCAGCAGTAGTTAATTCAAAAGCAGCAGCAATAGAACGTGTTTTAGTTCCTTACTTAACTTAATGCTACATATGTAGCAGTTGAAGTAACAGCAACAGTTAGGATAATAACAGTAATAAAAGTAATACTACTAGGAGTAGTAGTAAAAGTAGTGGGAGTAGCAGTAAAATTAGTCGTAAGACTTTGGATAAATGTAGAATCCCTTATAAGAACAATATTTGTGAAAAGGTCAGGGATCTTTCCGGTAATGTTTATTAGGGATTTTAGAATTGGTAAATATATGTTGAGAGCAATGTCAAGTGGGTTTACAGAGTACACAATATATTTATAGGATTTAAATTAAAGAATGTTGTCTATGACAGTAGCATATCATAAATGCAGTCTAATGTAAGGAAGTAAGTTTTATCTTTGACATTAACATTAATCTACTCCAGTAACGTGATATTAGATTATTAAATGAAAGAGGTATAAGGTTACACTATATTATGCCTCATAATACTGGTATAGTTAATGTGTTATTATATTAATGATAATAATGTGACCATCCTCACCATCATCATCATCATCATCATCATTAGAGTTTGTATGTGTTATTCTCAGTATTAAGTATTTAAACCTAAACCAGAAAGTATATTACAAGGTTCATAATTCAACATAAACACACAGACACACAGACACACACATACATACACACACACGCGCGCGCGCGTACACCTTACAAAAACAAGGAGTAACTAAATTAATTATTATGTGTGTCGGTCAGTCTTTCTGTTTATCAATGGATTGGTAATTCGAATCGAAACGAGATGTTAGTAAGAACAGAGGAATATCTGCGGAAACGCAAATTTGACAGGGGAAACATTATTTATATAGTTCGCAAATGTTCCCTCTCATTTTCTGGAGATTGCCAGTTTCATTTCATTACGAAAACATTCATTGTTTTAGTTACCCTTTTCTTTATATGATTCATTAAAGAATGATGGAACCTGCTAGCTGGTACATATTTAACTAATATAATGTGCTGTTCTGATTATGGTGTTTGCCACGGGATGATGATTTAATCCATATCTCAATGCTCTGCATTGCTTTTATTGCTAGGAATTTGTGGAATATAAGTAGCAAATGCGGAATATATTCATTCTTTTAGGAATACTTTAGAAATCAGTAGATTTTGTCCCAGCACAATAAATATTTATATGGGATATCCGATTATAGAACTTCTAAATTGTTTGAATTTTAACCCTCTAAAATACTTTTACATACCCAAATTAGTTGTATATATATATCCCTATAATTTTAATGAATCAGTGTATATTATTTAGTCTGATCACGTGCTAATAATCCAGCTACATGAACAATCAATGAGTTTAATAAATTACAATGGAGAAACAAGACGCCTGTAAAGTATAGATTACTTGGAGGAATTATTTTAGGAAACATCCACAAAATAAAATGTTTAACCAATGTATAACTTTTAATTCGATCAATATTTCAAAATAAAATGTAACCTGATGTTAAACTCGAATATTATTTTATTATCTTTGGCATCACTCAGTCTTATACGACTGACTTACTGCTGCAAATATAGTCAGCTACAAAGTCAGGAAACACAGATAGACAGGTTGAATGAATGAATTACTGACTGCAAATTGATCAAATAACCAGCTTACTACTCACAAACTCATTTAATCAATGATGCAATGTTGAATCATTCGCTTACCATAATGCAACATTTAGAAAATATATAAACATGCAAGGTTTTAAATAATCCCTGCTTTATCACATAACTTTGATTACTGAAGTAAAACCCGTTGTGTATCGTATCCATTACCATCTGATTAGTACATGCATCTAAAATATTCATGCTTGTTTCTCATAAACGCATCAAACAAATTTCTACAAATGTATAAAAGGCTTATTGAAAACAGATATTGAAAAATGCATTACTTTATAAATATTGTGAAGTAATGAAACAAATAATACCAAATAATGACTGTTAGCATAAAAGCTTCATTACTCAATACATTTGTATAATATGATCCCTGATCTGCCGAACATAAGTCAAATCGATTTCCAATCGTTGATAGTAAATTAAGTACTTATTAATTCAGCACTGTTATTCCATTCAGCAGTTTCCTATTTGTGAATAATATTTTCACTTTTAGTCATACCAGGAAGATAAGGAACGGGAGATGCATATTATCAATCGATATCCACCAGGCACACAAATATCAGTGAGGCAAATAAGTAACGGGTGAAGGTCGGGTTATTTGGGAAATATTTGATGGCAGGAGTTTTCAGCAAAGTTGAAAAATCTAACAGAATCTTTCATCCGAAAGTATTTTACTGGGACCACACATTTTAAGTTTGTTTTATGACGTGAAGGTTTTTAAATTAATATTGATATTTGAAAATAAAACCTATAATAAGTTTAAAAGAAGATGATGATTGATTCATCGCGATTTATGTAATGATATAGTCAACTTTAGTTTGGATGACGGAGGCTACGTTAAAATACGATTTGCGTGTCCCTTGAAAAGTGTTAACTCAGCTTCATTCCTTAGGTTTTCATAGATGAACATGTGTAGCAATACTAGTGTAATCTAATTTGAAATTTGAGTAGAATCATGGACAGTAATGGAAAGTGGATCACTTCATCCACGATTAAACAGATCATTAATTTGAACGGGGTTTGCATTCACGCAAGCATGTAATTAATCAAGAACAGATCATCACTCCTGGGACTTATCCCAATGAAAGCTGAAATTACATAATTATTTAGTTCTGTGGTCACTAATACCACCACGGGTTGAACAAGAGTAAGGAAGTATAGTAATTAGAGCAACATCGTGGCTTCTAAGATGAGATTACAACAACAAAGAGGTAAATGCTGATCAACGTCATTACAGAAGACCACATTTTTTTTTCAAACTTCGTGCACCTCTCCCTAAAACAACTGTTCTCTGAGACAACCTAGTAATACAACTACCGTTAGTACTATCACAATCATTGTGACATAGCCGTTTAAATGTTAAACAAACAATTTCATAATCGCGCTGAATGCCACTTAATTTAGCTTGTTACCAATAACGGAATAGTAGCTGAACTCAACTACATGATGAGATAAGCTTTCATATACAGGAACAAATACTCATATATATCGCACAAAATATAACAGTATTTATCAGGATTACAAATAAGAATGTTACATGTATAATGCAGGAAATGTTTTATCGTAATCTACCTCCATCTCTCACAATGGCCAATCCCCTTCAGCGGTGATATTGTTGCCTAATTGTATTCATTGCTTCCTATAATAGCAATTTCTAAACATTGTATAAACACATATTTACATGTGTTTATGGAAACCTCTGCCGCTAGTATTTCAATTATGCCATTATCATTATTAATTTAAAGATGTTCCAAATTACTTGTTTGCATCATTAGCATAATTATATTAGTTTGGCTTACGTCAATAATGGTGTCAGTATACCTTTAATTTAGGAACTGCAAACTAGCTAATGGGAAAAGATTCGTCTATTTTGGTTATTGTATTGTTCATACATAACCTATGCTTTCCTGCGTCCCGTCTCTGTTCGGTTTAATTTATGTCATCTACGATTCATATTTTATGTCATAGTTTGCAGTCTATGTTATATATATATCAAATGTCCTCACCCCATTCACAAAATAACTATCATTTATGGAACCTGTAAATATTCCAGATAGATCAGTATTATTAAAATTTTATAATCGTAAAGTTCATTGCCTGCTAGAGTTATATCAGCAACTATATTCGCAGTTTATGGGCACGCGATCGTGTTGGGTGATACAGTCACGAATGACGGTTTCCTAATGTGCTGCAAATGGCAATTCAGTTACTTAATGAGTAGTCAAGGCACAGCCATCCTGGTCTTCTTCCTAACCGTTAGACTGGTACCTCGTGTCGAGATATTCTGCTCAACCATTTCGACATATCATCGAAGGTTGAATTTTACATGTCCTTGTGTGATTTGTCCCATAGCAGTAATAACATTTCATTTCTTGTTTAGTAATGGATTCATTGTTTCTGCTTGTTTTGGTGTTTATTTTCAGTTCCAGTTTTGTGGTTGTCTTTCTAGTGAATAGGATACCATCATTAAGCAAGTAGCCTGACATATTTCACTGCCTGTTGGCAAATTTAAGGCCCGTAATGCCTTCATCTTTTAAGTGTCCCACACATAAATACTCATATTTCCATACTTCTATTATTTTATTCATATTGCCAAGTATTTGTGATTCCATTGGTATTTACTCACATATGAGCATACACTTCCAAAACGGGAAAGTTGTTTATAAGGCTAACATAAAACAACATTTGATAAAAAACGAAAGAAACACGATACTAGTGCAAATAGTAGGAGTGGTAGAATAACTTTGTGCCACGGTGGTTGGTAGAATAGGTTGACGAATAATTGATAATATTGCCATGTTACGTACTTTTTACCACATAACACTGTATGCAACGAGCACAACATCGCGGTTAGAATATTCCACTATAGGAAGATCTTTTCGACATTATCCTTAACAAATTCGACCTATATCCTAGACTAATACGTTTTCATTCGTATGAATGTCAACAGAATCGACAAGACATAAAGTGAAATTTCATAATGTAATTAATAACTTGTGATATAAAAAGGGTCAATATTTTGCCAGAGCTTTAAATGCTATGCTGTAACAATTTCTATATTCACACATATATACCGTAGAAGTTATGCGAACGTGCCATTGTATAATATATATCGGTAATTGCCTATTCGTTTGTACACATCCTTACCCAATTAAAAGCAAGTTTTGATTAGATTTGGGCACTATCTTGAACTATTGATATATATCATGCTGATCATGCCTCTGTCTAAGTAGCATATCAAGCAGCGATTAAGACAGTTACGAAAAACAAAAAGAGCCAAATTGAAATATATTGAAAAATATATGCAGCATAAAAAGAATGAGGAAATTTCTTCTTCTGTGGATTTTCTGTTTTGATTTTCCAGATATTTTAAATGTAGATATTCAATAAATATGTTTCCAACGGTCTACGCCTTTGATTATTACAGAAACAAAGATGCAGTGATTCTTATTCCATATGCTGTGAACGTATCCTATATAAACTGAATCTTGGAATTCTTCTACGACTTGATTCCAATGTTTTCCATTGCATTCTTTAACATAAGTGTTTTGAATATAAATGTTTTGTCCACTAAAATGAATATATAATACAGTTAAAAGAAGTTGCTGTACATGGAGTTTAGGTATTTTGGAATGCTGTTATTTATTACAGTTACTGTTTAAGTTTGGCTATCATTATAAGATACTCTACAAATGCTGTAGAAATACATAATGTAAATTTGTAATCTATTCACTACTGTGTGTATCTGAATATTATAGTCTGCACACTAATTCATGCCGTTTACCCATAAATTTTAATTAATTATTTATCACATGCAAATACAACTTAATCTTTGAAATATGTAGTCATATCAAAATATCAATTACAATACATTTAGTTAAAAACTACAATTGCTTCTTCCAAAAGGCCCTCCTGTGACAACAACGGCGCTACCGTCAAATTATGATAGTGACATTAATGTACATCATATTGTGGTTTTAAATAAAATAGATTAATGGCTGATGTATAGGAATACGAAGATATGAGTTGTTGAATTAATGCACTGGTGAGTGCATATTTGCCAGTATTGGCTTGAATAGAAAGATTAGCTAAAGGCAGAAACAAATAGACAATCTGTTTATGTCTACGTATGTGTCAATGTATCAGGTGTGGTACATATTTCGCTTTGTTATATGTTTTAAAACGAATACATCCTTTACTAGAACTAACACACACTAATACATTGAATTTCACCTACATTAAATAAAGGACTCATGTAACATTTTGAGGTGGGGAATAGACAACAGAAAACATAAATTATGCATTATGATGTTGGTTTTCGACCTAATTATTATTGTTTGTATCATCAGGACGTCAATTTATGTCTTACATTTCGGTCACTATATAATGCGTCATAAGAAAGGGAAATCTATGTGCACAGTTGGGGTATGCATATTGAGAGTTTCTGGTCTTATTAATTAAATACATTATTCGGATTCAATTTAGCTAAATTCTGAATACCCAATAATTGGGAATAATAGCATCAGCATAGGCTAAAACGATTAAACGATGTTCGTACTTGTTACTAAGGCAAAGGTATCATTGATATATATATATATATATATATATATATATATATATATATATATATATATATATATATATATATGCAGCTTATACGATGCGTGCAATAAAGACACAAAAATCTTCGTTACGCCTTATCGTTACAACAATGTTTCCTTAGTATTAAAATTGTATGTTACAAGCCGCCAGCAAAGGGTTAAAGTAGAAAGTGTATGCTGCAGCCGGTGTTACATAAGCACGAAGGCTCCCCAGTGTTCCCATTTTGGTCCCTTTGAATATAATATTATCTCTAACTATCTGTTCTATTTAATTGCTAACCTATGTGATACCTTCAACAATGCTTATAATAATGTTATGTGTTGTCATGGCGTCAATGTAGAGGATGTAATCGATAATCTTGAAAGGGTGTCAAATGTCATATGAACATGGGTCATGCCAAACTAGATTTAGCCAAACTCAGATACATTTCAATTAATTTTATTTCAAAATGCTGCTCTCTCCTCAAAAAGGTCAAAGAAAGTAGGTTAGACTATATAGGAAGCTTTAAATTATTGGTTTATTTGTACACCGCCGATTAAACTATAATATACATATTTCAGGAACCTGCAGAAAGGCAGGGAAACTACCGAGTGCACTACGTAGGTTGGCGAATATTCTTAATACAGAAGATAAATATGTTTTATTTGAATATTTGATCTTCTAGCATTTTCACTATTTTCCAGTTACATGGCACTGTTGCAATATATCCGACATGAACACATTTAAAACATCCAAAAGATGACCTTAGCTAAATGTTTAATGATTATTCCTCATCATATACAGAATTAAGACAAAAAAGCAAACAAACCACAATTATATGTCTAACGACTTTGCTAGAAGGGTACAAAATTGTTAATAAGATAAAACCAAGGTATTTATATGAACTGTTCAATTTAAAGAAATATAATATATATTGAGAAATGATCACACTATTATACCACTTAAGTATATTACACTCCGGGACGCCTCCGTGGACTAGTGATAGCATGTTGGACCACATATCACTGCACCCCGTTTTCGAATCTCGGTGTGGGCATATCTGAAGGTTTTTTATCTTTTACTTCGCTTTATTACCTTTGGAGTGTTTTCGGCCCATGGGCACAAAAGTGGTCGTAAACACCAATCATCATCATCATTATAACACAATACACCAAGGAAAGAAATCGATCAGATATGTAACATGCTGAGTAATGAGCTAAGAGAAAGAAAGGATTTTAATGTTCTTAGACAATTGTTTTACATTTTGTAATCGTGAATTTTATATTTTAAATCAAATGTGGTGCTTTGTATACGTTTTGTCTTATATAATGTGTATATAACTCTAGTCTGACTTAATGCCATTTACATATGTCTAGTCATTCAACTATCAGCATATCATTCGCATCCCACATCATCTCATTCTTTCAGATTTACGAGCATTCGGTTAATAGCTTCTAGGTAATGTTCGTATGTATGCATTACCAAGCATACATGCTTTTTATATTATCTATCTTATATCGTTTACTAATTGAAAAACTAAATATTTCTTGATAACAATAGTTAAAACAATTTCGTGATGAATTGCTATCCACATTCCATCTAGCAAATGTCATATATATATATATATATATATACATTTTATATATATATATATATATATATATATATATATATATATATATATATATATATATATATATATATATATATATATATAATACAATTCTTACAGTGATACTCTCTTAACATAATCGAGCTCAGTGATGTGCCTATTAAAAGGGTAATCCCAAAATTAAAGAGGTTTGATGCAAACTGATCATATGCAGTGAAATATTAGGAGGGATAAACAAGTAAAAGGCTATGAGTTTTCAGATGGTTACGAAAAGATAATTAGCTATTTGATAATTTAATGTGTTCAGGGATAAATTTCCAAATAGCATGGACAGCATTTGACAAATTGCAAGCATCAGCATGAGGTTTAATCCGGAGAACAGACAGTAAGTGAGAATTAAAACAAAACAAAAGAAGATGAATGGATAACTCTCGGCTTTGGTGCTACATAAGTCATGGAAAATAGAGACAACGGTTGTTCGGAAGAAATTATTTCACAGCAACAGCATAGTCAATGATCACGGAGCCTATAAAGTGATTTAAGATGTGGTACATAATGAGAAAACCAAGGTGACTCTGTGATAACCCTAGCTAAATAGTTCTGAACACATATAAGTTTTACAATATCGTTAGATGCGATGGTATAAGGAAACGATTTGAAATAACTAAGCCTACTAAAGCTACGAGCAGAGAGATATGTTTTGTAAAATCAGGTTCATATATAAAACCAAGATTCAGTTCAACGATCTGATGCTATGTGTAAGTATGGGTATAGGGAAGAAACAAGGGAGTTTACTGGGTTTTATCGATGTACCTAGAGTATTAAAACATTCTGCCACAGCTATCACCAAGACAATCACCTAACTGTGCAAAAGAAAGACCAGATATTTAAACGTGTGAATTATCTGGATATATATATATATATATATATATATATATATATATGTGTGTGTGTGTGTGTGTGTATGTGTGTGTGAGTGTGTATGTGTGTGCGCGCGTGTGTGAGTGAGTGTGTGTGTGCTCAGTGTATGTAATACCATCTGCTTGGAACGTGATTAAGAACTATATGTGACGTGATTACATCGTGTTGTTAGGGATCCATTCATCTACTCAACCAGCCGCCAAGCAACCAACTAACTAATCATTTATCAATCTACTACGGTACTGAAACGTTCAGACAACCAGTCGCCAGGCAACCAGCCAGCCATTCTAACTGACACCCAAACAGGTATTCTATATTGTATGAGGATCTAAGCTTTTGGATTTCAACCCTGATATATACCACTATTTATATTCCTTTTCCTTATATAACACCAACCGATTATATAATTCAGATGATGAAGTGGGCTACACAATAAACAGATATATTTTTTAAACAATTTTACCGACAACAAAAGTTAATATAGAGAAAAGTTAATATAGAGATCATATTATTACATTAGTGTTGTAAATCATCTGTTACTTCCAAACACTAAACTGTATTTTCGAAATTCTGATATTCCTTCGCTCCTATGATCTCATAATAAATAATTTTACTCTAGTTTGTTACTGCTTACTCCAGGACAGTTATTAGTTTTTGATAAATAATATCACTTCCATTTGTTGTAGTTAGATGTAATGCGAGGATCTGCTGATATAATTTGGGAGCAAAATAATATCTAACCTACGATTGTTCAAATTTACTACACTATGGAGCTATTAATCTTTGGTGCAATATCTTTACAGTGTATGTTTATCTATTAAAAACAAAGCAGTCTGATAAACGTATATTGTAAAGTTATACTATTACTTCAAAGTGCGTATCTAGCTGTTTACTTGGGACTCATATTGCAGTTTTAGACACGACTAAATATATTTCAATTCAATATGCTATTCCACGAGTAACTAATGTAGATTCTTTTTTATTGCAATTATGACGTCAGGTTTGGGGTGTTGTTGGTATTATAAGGATAATGTAAGGGATCAAGGAGTTGCAGTGATAAGACCAGGGTTACAACAAAATCATTGATTAGTGCTTTTCTAATGAATACTTTGTTTCTCAGTTGGCAATAAGGATTGGAAAAGACATTTGGAGATGATTTCACTTATTTAAGTGACAATCCTAGGCAACTCCCAAATTGCAAACACACAAGGTAGAGCTAATATCAGTAGTTCCCACCTGATTGTGTGCAACGATAATTTATCGACGATTGAAAGATGATGATGGTATGGTTAATTCTGCTTTATCGCCGTTCAGCTCTTGTTTATTTATTTCGTGCCTGAATTGCAACTGAGCAACTTTCCATTTTTAGTTTTCTGTCAGACGAAGCAGAAGGTTGATAACATGAAAATAGATAGAAGGTTGGGAATCATCCGGATATTAATGATACTCATAATCAGCACTTTTGATGTTATCCGCAATAGCCATGGCATATATGGAAAAAGGAAGAGGCCACAGTCCAGATTATAGTCGTACGACAAAAGGAAGATGGACTAGAGTTGATAGTTTATCATAGACCATCACTTTCTGGGTGCGATTCCCTAAATACGATCTAGACCATGTCACAGTTATTTTTCAGATACTCAGTGTAGTGTGGATGCTAAATAAGATAATATCATGCTCCAGCGCTAAGAATGACCCTTCCGCCTGTGTATTGTCCTAACAAGATATTTTGACACATGGAAGTGTTGGCTCTGTGCTATTGAACGCTATATAGGCATACCGCCTGTATTCATGGACAACAAGGTTCAATTAATCACTCAATAACGTTTGAAAGAAAGGAAAGATAATATATCGGATGATAATTCTTCAAGGATTCGAGTTCTAAGCCAAAATGTGTTAGTTAATGGATAACTGGCTTATTTAGGACAAGGTAGAAATGTTCCCTCTACTAATAAAGGGACAGTAAGATGGATATGGGAATAATTATCCGTTGTATATAAAATCTAGTTCACATTCTTAAAAGGGTTTTCTGATCTCCTGTACACTGGCTAATTTTACTATCGAAGTAAGATGCCTTATTTGGGTCAATAAGAATCTTCAGGTTTAATATGTGGTACTCAAATAATTAAATTCACGCGATACATTTTGCTTGGAATGCCTTGTCAATTACAAAGAACTATATTACTATTGCACTGGCGCATATATTTCACACAACACATATATATATATATATATATATATATATATATATATATATATATATATATATATATATATATATGCATATATATTAAAGTGTATGTTATTAATATATTATGATAGTGTTAGTTTCTAAAAGATAATTTGAAAGTACCCAAGTTAGTAATGTTGTTTTGTCAAACGTTAGTTCTTATATATATATCGACAATATAAAGTGATCAACTGTTCCGGGAACGGGGAGATCTGGACAGCATATGTATCATGTGGATCAGCATCTGCAACAGCATCTGCCTTGGGTTAGAGATCCTACACTCACAAGTGTGAACTAGATTCGAACCCACAACCTTCGTTGTTCGCTGTGCTAGTTAACCATATGACTTATTGGAGACTAGCTTGATACACTCACATTAGAAACAGGTTGCGTCTAATAAAACGTCAGCGTGTCCCCAGGCCAAAGTTGTCCAACTGTTTTGACGAAGTGGAATTGCTTGTGAATGACTAAAATAGTTTTCTATTTTACCTTTGCTAGGTTAATATTCATCCTATGGACAAGTATATGTTTACTTGACAATTACAGCTTTTTCATGTCCGATTTAAATAACAAACACCGTTGACATATATGTGGACATCTAGCCAATACCTTCGGATTGTATATCATATTGACTTAGCCTATATTCTATGTTTCGCTTGACCCATCCGTTTTCCATGTCAAAGACAAAGGGCGATATATGTCCATCTAAATGTACTGCCCGGTAACATGTCAATCGTATACTATTAGATCCACTTAAGTCCACGATGTTTGATGCATAAGGGGCTATGTATTTACTGTATAAGCATTTAGTGATATTTTCTATTGAAAGCAGATCATACATCAAATATGACCGGTATACTTATCACTCATGTGTTCATATTATTCAGGCTATCAGAAACTACTTGTAATAGTCCACATTTAGTATATTAACGTTACTGTTATCTTCAACGATGCTGAAAAGTACGTCTCTTATAAAGCGATTTCCTTGACCAAGAATAAATTTGATCTGATAGCTAACTCAAGCCATTTCTCAGCCATTTCTCAGCTACGACCGTGAGATAAAGACACATTTCTTGATATAGCTACTGATTGAAAGCAGACTTTTTATTCAAGTTTCACACGCCGGGATATCATAAACTAACGTCATCAACACTCCCAAACACTCCCAGTTTCTGTTCACAATATTGTCTCATGAAGAATATTTCAAAGTTTTTTACGGAATCTTATAATTGGCTCAAGATACGTATCCTCTTACAGGATACATTATTTTTACTAAGTAGTCCAATACGATCTGGCTTCTGTTTGACAAATTAGTCTACATAATGTCAGGTGTATTACGAAATAAGGGCAGTGACCTGAAATTATCATTATCTCATGTAACATGTACTCGAATAAAAATGATGTCTAAGCCCTGATTCTGGCAAGTACTAAAATTACGACGGCTATAAAACATTTATTTTTCAGTGCCAGCAGTGTATAGTTATAATTATAATTAATTATCTTCTTGTAGTTAATATATTATTGTATTTAATTAAATGTTATTATATACCATGTTTGTGTTCAAGAAACAGACCCCCAAAAATATAGATTGGGTTAACATTATTTAAAGTGTTAATCCTCTCTTTTATGACACACCAAAGATCATATATAATAGTTTAATGTTATAATGTCCAAATTGAAAATATGTGTATAAACTCTTCATTGTCCGTCTCATACAACAATTTCAGATTACAATAAATGTTTCCAATATATTAAGCGGAAATTCAGCAAAGACTAGATACATACATATTGTATAGGCTCTATACAGTCCGTATGCATATGTTCTTTTCCAAACAATTTCTCGTCATTTCATATATGGATCATTGATCATTGGTTATTCCAACCATATAACTATCCAACTGTCCGATTGATTATTCCAAAGACTGGTCGAACTTTCAATATATAATTAATAATATTCTTATAATAAATATATCCACATCAGCTGATACTGACTGCAACAGGAAACAACATATATACATATAACTTAAGTGAGAGGAGAGATCCAGAGATTTACATAAACAGCTGTCAACGACAACCATGGACTAATCCAGAGTCCTCTGTTATTATCCTCCGCTTGAAAGAAAGATTCATTATAATGTCAAACAGAAGCTATATAGCTTTGGACAACTTAGATTGTGCGCAAAAAAGACCATATGGTGTGTGAAGCTATATATATATAGTAAGTAAAGGAAGGTATGCAAGATAATGTATCCATGTGATATTTCTTGTGGCAGTCACTACTGGCAAATTGATTGCCAATTTCACCACCATATCACAAACCAGTAGAATTAATGACAGGGGTAATCACCTCAAAAGGTTGGTTATACTAACACCACTAATGCTTCTACCGGTAAAGGCAATTACTACTCTCAGAGACCTCAAATTCTCGGTCACATCTCAGTATTTCCAATAATTACCACCAAACCAAAGCCTTATAAATATTTTCAATGCAGCTATAGAGTGAACAGAAATCACTTGCAAGTGATCTATGAGTATATTGCCCAGTGTGTGATCACTGAATAGAAGATATGTCAGGAACCAACTGCTTTCAGTCCAGAGCCATAGCATAGCTAATATCCTTTACCTCATAACCGTAACCGAAACATGGCTTGACTTAATCATAAACTGACAAAACGTATATTGGCGGATTTCTTCTGATTAGCTTCCGAATCAAACATATCCCTGGTCCACTAAATTAATTTACAAATCACTGATCACATTCCAGGTGAAGAGTCACCGAAATAAAACTGCTGTGTCCGTTTTGATGACATAAAATTATCTTTACATTAGCTGCATAGTGGTTATCATTTACCAATTACCATCTTCTAAGGAGAAAAACCCCAAGGCACATCCCTTTATTTTCTGACTGGACATTCTCCTAATCTGCATCAGACAGTCAGTGTGGTGAAATACGTAGAGTTGTTGATCTCAGTTTCAAAGATTGCCACCATACAGAGAAAAATTGATTGAGATAAAGCTTTGAGCAAACCACTTCTCTATCATATAGATGGCGATAACTCTTCAAAATATAGTTACCGGTCAGTACATTAGCCAATGCATCCTGTCAGATGGATCTCATTTTAACCTGGCTGCCCAAAACATATGTCTGTGAACGTTTAGACATAATTCCACATACCAGAAGCGTAAATTGAGAATCTGTTATGTATCAAAGATCATGCACTTAAGTGGAAAGAATCGTATCTCACTGAGAAGCACCAGGGAATATATCTAGTGGGAAATATATCATATTTTGTGTTTAATAAGGATCAGTGACGGGTCAAAAGAAAAATAGAAAGCAGACTAATCCATTGTGTTATATTATCCGAAGGCATTCCGTAGAGGTCCACATCAGAACCGACGATACACAACTCCGTGTCTGCCCTTTAACTCAGACAAGAAGAATATCCAATATCTTAGTAGATACATGTCTATTGCATGGCATACAATACGGTGAAGATAAAATGGCACGGTTAAGTAGTGGTATTTGTTTCCAAATAGAAAACTCTTTCAGTCATTCACCTACATGTATCGGCTAGCAATACAGTTGCAGCAAGAATCCTGTATTGGATACATTTAGACTTTTTGTTTTGAAAATAACGTTTATATAGTGTGATCGTATCAAGACAGTCTGCAAGAAGTCCTTTCCTGATTGAGTGCGGTTATTTATGTGTGTTTCGAGGGGGGAGGGAACGTGCGCGTGCGCGTTTAGATGTGAATGTGTGTGTAATTGTGCGATTGTGTTTGTGTATGTGTTTGTGTATGTGTTACTAGTTTTTAATACCTATAAGTCTGGACTGTATTTAACTTAGTTATAACTAAGATTTTCGTATCTTCATTAATTCGTCTTAAAATCATTATTTGGTTTTATCACAATATAATCACAGTATAAGTAGAAATTGGCACTACGAATCAGATTAAGTTTATTCAAACATGTGGTATCAACTAAAGATATATCATATACCAATAACGTGTATTTAGGATAGTCACTAATGATACAACATGTAGTTATCTAGTTGTTTGTATTCTTCAGAACTGCCAGAGTAATACACCGGAGATAACATAAATGTGTAAAACAATGATTAGGGCAATATATACTATATATATATATATATATATATATATATATATATATATATATATATATATATATATATATATTATGTCGTGTTTCAACTTAATTAACGTTATATGTACAATGAGTATCCACCTAGGTGACTAATTGACTGATAACACAGTAAAACACCACGAAAACAAACAATATAAAGTTACAACCACTTATTGTTAACTTAGGGTACATATATTGACGGCTTCCTGGTTTGGAGAACAGCTGTGTTTATCCAGTTTAATTAATCTTAATCATGAATATGCTATACTTAGCAAAAACGATGATCGGGCTTTGAAAATGCTATAAACATATGCTATAAACATATTTCATTAAACTTTCTTTAAACAATAGTTCCTCTTTAGTAATGAATTAGTGTTGACTCAGTATATGTTGTTAAAATTATTTCTAAAATTAAATGTTTTTTTCAGGTGCATCAATGTGATGGTCAATACTCGGTATGGTATGAGCTATGATTTAATATGTTTTGCAAGTCAATAGTTTTTAAAACATTAAGTCATCGATATACTGTGTTGACCGGAGTAATAATTTACTCCAACACAATCACTTTAGAAACAACTCTAGAATTATTTATTTCAAATGATAGTTTGAAATAGAATCGCTGAACTAGAGTGATTGTACAATACCGAGTTCAACAGCTACATATCTTCCTCGTACATGGTTTGTACTATTCCAGAACTGCTCCATCTTATGGAAGCCATTATAATTGTCTATTGGGTCATCTCACCCAGTAATGTTATCTATCCAAAATATGAACGATTAATTGTAATATGCACATATCCATTGTGTACTCTCGTGATCCAATGATTAACTTGAA
Source organism: Paralvinella palmiformis (assembly GCA_025642065.1). Classification (NCBI taxonomy): domain Eukaryota; kingdom Metazoa; phylum Annelida; class Polychaeta; order Terebellida; family Alvinellidae; genus Paralvinella; species Paralvinella palmiformis. The sequence continues at coordinate 27,849 of JAODUP010001435.1, read as the reverse complement.
GTAAAGAGAAATTCTTCAATGAATTAAACGAATTATGCTCACAATCTATCCATCTATCCACCTATCCAACCCTTGTCAACAATCCGTCTATCCATCATTATCATATATAAACTGCAAGATATTGTGCGTACCACTATTTGTGTGTATATTTTTAGGTTTATATATATATATATATATATATATATATATATATATATATATATATATATATATATATCTTAATTTAATTAAAGTAACATACACTTTACAGGATGCAAGTTATGATACTATATTTATTACTCTCTCTAGATAATACACTTGGTTTAATGGCCTGGTGTGAAAGCGACATTAGAGGACATGAATAATGCATTATAATGTTGTTCGTTGGGTAATTGGTTTAATTCACCTACATTTTAGTTAAATATTGAATGCAAAATGGTTGATATCTTCAAAATATTTTATCCGTGTTACACCTAAAATAGAACGATATAAGAGCGGGGAAATTTAATGTTGTGATAGTTCTTGAAGTTTTGAAATTTTGTTTGAATGCAAGTTTGGACGTTTAAATATCTTAAATCTATAAAAAAAAATCGTTTAATTAGTGAATGTATTTGTAATGCAGCACTCTAATCTATTGAATGATAATTACATGGAGTGTATTACATCAAAACCCTTATTCGTTACGATTACGTGGTTTGGACAGTGCTAATGATATAATTTGTGCATGCAATTAGCAGACAATTATTGCTATGTAGCATTTAAACAATGCTTCCGCTAGACATGCAAACATACTGAAATAATAAGTAATACATTAAGAAAAGGCAGCACCCAGAAGGCTATATCTATAAAACACTTGTCACCATTTTAAGTGGAATATTAAGATTACTTAATTGACTGAGTGCAAAAAAATGCAAGCGGAGCTCAGCTTTTGAAATCGTCGAATCCATTAGTTATTTAACGTGTAAACTTTCTGCCAAATAGGTCACACGTTGAGGATATAGCATTTAGTATAGGATGCAAACATAGAATAATACAAACATACTTGAAAACCAAACTTATTTATTTATTAGCACTATACGCATCCCATTCAGCTTCACGGGCCTATCACATTCTATATGCTTTCAATATAATAAATAAATCCACCGCATATTTACTTAGCCATTCTGGAGCAACAGTCAATAACATATTGCTAATTAAAGTTTAGTCCACGATTGTTGAAATGCACTAATGAACTATTAAGCAATACTACGTATATTGACACTCCAAATTGTGAGAATACGTATCAAACACATTAAGTTTATGTACCACATCAAGGGATACAATAACGCGAAAAGACGCTACAGAAATGTTAACAGCCTATCTGTCTCAGCTTAGGATATGCTTTATGGCATCATATTTAAAAGCTTCATTTTAATCTCTCTACTATAATGATTACCTGTTGTAGTAATAATATAGCCAACGATGCGGTTAGAAGATAACATAAGGAACAAAATGTATGATCACTGGAAATGGTAAAAAGCATTCTTATTCAATAGATTTTCTGCCAAAAAGCTAGTTTATTTAGGGATTGTTTAAAACGTATATATACATTTCATAAATACCTAAGTTTTACCTATTATTCTTCGGAAAGTGCATGTTTTATTTCGATAGAAACGTTTATTGTTTTCCTAAGCGTTGCCACTCACTCTCGGGAAAATGCGATTTTGTACCCATAAAACATCCGTTGTTGTAGATAGACTAAACAAATTTTAAACTTTCAAATGTTTTTTAGAATAGAAATAATTTTACAATCTGCAGATAGTGATTATGGAAAAATAAACATTTAGTGAGAAAGAAAAAAATATACAATTATTTAAACATTTGATATCACACATTTATATTTACCTGATTTACGTGAATTGTTTGTCGTTAATTATAATTTAGCGTTACTTGATTTTTAGTTGGATTGTATTTGAAGCATGCACATAAGCTAACAATAGTAATATACATACTGTATAACTTTTAATTCGATTACTATTTCGAAAGGAAGTTTATCCACATACTAGAATAATATTTGTTTTTTAAATGCTATCCTTCCACACTTGGTAATATTACTTCTTATATAACTGACTAACTAAGGTTTGTAAACTGGCTATCTATTTTTGTTTCTTGTTTTGTCAAAACATGACATACACTTTCCTCGTTGCCTCCTATGATCGGTATAAAGGTATAGTTAATAGTTATATATGTATTTGTTCTCTTTGCATTGTTATGTTGTGGTTGTTTTGTAGATATCATTTCTTTAGAACTTTAAAATGCACCTGTAATTGAGTAAAGGTTTATATACTTCAGATATGTAAATATCGTAATAAATCCCTTGATGTAAATGGAAGATTCGTTATTTGTATTGCTTACTTGGATTATGCGAGAAGCTATTTTGTTTGTTGCTAGCCACGAGAGCGACTTGTGAGATTTGCGAATGGTTTCCTCTTAATGTGCTTCAAATGGCTGACAGTTACAAATTGAGTAGGCACGACACACTCTTCTTGGCCTTGTTCCCAGCAGTGAAAAAGGGTGCTTCACTTTGTGACCTTCAGATGGACGCTGGTGACAGATGAGTGGATGCCCATATCAGCATGTCCCTGTTGTGTTTTGCCCCATAGAAGAGAAAGTAACGCATGCTGTCATGTTCGTTAGTGGATTCGTTGCCTCTGCTAGACTGCTGTTTTATTTATGCGGTTTGAGTGGCATTTTGTATTTGTATGTCTGTGGGATGCCTTATAGGGATAATTACACCAGAAGGGTTTCGATATGTCATTGTCACCTGATACATCATTGCACGCACCTAAGTGCTCATTATTGGTCTTCTTCTGTCTCATCTACCGTAATGGATCACATACACTATGTGAAACCGTCTGTCAGTTTGACTTGGAAATGTTGTTATAGTTTGTTGCTTGTCCCCGTAGGCAGCCATCATTTAGCAAGTAACCATATTCTGTTAAACAATTTAAGACACTAGATACCTTCAAGTGCAAGGACAAAACTAACGTTTCTATCTCATGTTATTTTATCTCAATCAGATTTCTATATAGCGGTTTATATTTAACACATAATTATTTTTGCAGCAATACAAATGTTTTACATGTGTATTATATGACTTAGTAAGCGCCTTAAGAGTAATCTTACAAATTGTATATTAGCACATTTTGCATAACATTTATTACATAACTATTATCGATCTACCTGTACATAGATGGACATCTGTAGCTCAAATTGAGAACAACATCAATATCAAATTATACTTTTAGCCAATAGTCTGAGTATTTGTTTATGATCTAATAAATCACGACATTTTTGTTTTTTATATTTCTGTTTTTCATTCATTAGATGTAATAACTGGCAACAAGTACAGTATTAACAACGCTCGTTTAATAAATGATGATAACTGTTACTTTCCTATGCCTGGATTAAATGTGCTTATATGTAACTATAGTATTAATGGATCCATATCACTAGTAAGTAGCCTGTTCTTTGAAAGATATATGCTAATAAACTACATTGATAAACGCTTCCGGATTGTATACTTTATATATTCAGCATTCCTCCTTATAAAGGAAAAATCGGCCAAAAAAGTGAAATGTTGGTGTTGCGTTGAGCATGAAATATATACGGCATAGGCAACACGATAAAGACAGTTTCCTTTTGTGCAGCACAATTATCTTTATCGGGTTAAAAATCATTTAATAATATATATCAATCAATTGAAAATAGCAATGTTGACATTATTTTAAACAACAGGCCATTGCATTAAAAGTTGTTATTTAGGCATAATTGTTATCAATACAACTTAAACCCATATTATATATATATATATATATATATATATATATATATATATATATATATATATATACTTGTTCACACAAATATTCGTCGTACATGTAAAAATGTATATTGTTTGTATTATGCCTTATCTATTTGACCATATTATAACCATCAGAACTGTCCTTTGCGACATACAAGTAGCAAAAGCATACATATTTAATATTAGCGCTTAACTGTAATATACAAATGTTATTTTGTATTCATCCGTGAGCCAACTGGTTAAAATCAGCAATGTTTTCAGCAAAAATCTGTACTTTTGTTCTTTAGACCAAACTCAGCAATATCCACGTCAAGGAAAAGAGAAATTCCACCACTAATTAATCTTGCTTGGTCCCCACTAATAATATATACAAGCTCAAACATATAACCAGATGTAGAAAAATATTCGTTTAAGCAGGTATTCAATTAATAAATACTCTCTCTCAATCACAAGATTTAGAGCTATTTTATTAAATACCAGTGTCTTCAGGCAATTTATCCTTCATCTTTACTTTTTGGTAAGCCATATCCCATCTGAACTGATACCATTTGCATTGCTCAGCCGTTAATTCATCGACAGAACATCAGTCATTGTATTTTATATTAGATAACTGCTTAATCAATTTCTAGTTAAAATTTTTGTTTTACATGCAAACGTAACATAATAAATTAGTCTTGTATTTATCAAAATATTTAGTTTTGTATAATAATAATAATAATAATAATAATAATAATAATAATCATAATAATATTTTTTTAAATGTCTTGGCAATTTCCTGAATTCGCTGTAGGCTATTGCTGTTATAATCAGACATTCCATACAACATAGAGTTAAACTAGTCTATACAACATGGGCATGGACCATAGCAACGGCTTCTTGTGTCAGTTATATTCTTAAGTAGTTGGTGTTGTTAATATGGTAGTAGGCATTAAAACATTTTAATGTTACTTATTCATACATATTGATACATTTGTCAAATTTAAATCATCAATTTGTTATTAACCCCATACGGGTAATCGAATATGCACCCAATTTCTGTGGTTTTAAGGTTTAACACAATACGTTGAAGCTAGTTATCTTATGTTCTCTCGTGCACATACTCTCTTAGATTGGCAGATATAAGAATGTGAGAGAAGTTTTTTGGTATCTCTATCCATTTGACAACCCCAATATATATTAAATTCACCTAATATAAACAGTAGGCCACTTTTGGTTGTAATATATGCAGCTTTCACTACATTTTTCTTAGTTGGGAGTAATCAGTTGAATATAGTTACACCTAATCTTATCTTCTAATATCGAAAAGTGTCCCCTCTTGAAAATAACTTTTAAATCCATTCCAAAACCATGCATTTTTAAGGTTGCTTTTGTAGATAATTTATAACTATAGTTTAAGTATCTTATAAGGTTTTGACAGATACATTATTTAGGATAATATTGTACAGCGTGTTTGAATGGCTCCTGCTAGTAGGGGTGCATTGTTAAATAAACATATTTTTAATAAGTATTACAAAAACTAGTTCATTATTTTATGAAAGCGTAAAATAGCACAAATGCTGACAGCCCCACCTTTCTTGTGAATCGAAGTTGTGGGATATAATTAATATCCAGCTGGAATCGTCTCACCAAAAGCTTTCTCTCTTGAAACTTTACCAGCCAGCCTAGTATTATTTAATGACAGAGCATTTAGATCATTATCATTAACAACACCAGCTATTCCATCAGACATAATACAGATCGACTGATAATATATTATATCAATAATTATATGTTATACAGCTGTGCCTTTTTAGTGTATTATCGATTAACAAATATATCAAAGCTAACTGACATGACCACCTTGCCAACATGAACCAGATCTTAATTTAGTCTGTAGAAAACATTTAAAGTTATCGTCAAATAATGTATTTATTTATTTGTAAACCTGTATCACCAAATGTGATATATCTTTCCTATTTAAAGATAAGTTACAATATTTCTAAAATCTTTTCCTGGTATTGTATTAAAAACGCCAGTATCGATTCAAATCACAAATCGATGAAACCTGGCATCCACTGATCAATCCTACCCTACATTTATCATTCCTCCATTACTCCACTCATCGATAACACCCTTTCTCCATTACTCCACTCATCCGTAACCCTCTTTCTCCATTCATCCATCCATTTTTCGATCCATCAACCCAGAAATCCCCCCACCCACATATCATTCCTTCAATGCCTCTACCAACCATCTTCCCTTCATCAATTCAGCTATCAGAACATCCCATATTTTCTTCATCCATCAATATCTCCCTGCCTAATTCAACCCTTCCTTCCATCCTTCGCTTCATTGAAAGCATAACCATCTATTTTTCCATCCAACAAAAACAGTTAGCTAACCATCCTTGTATCTATCAATCCATACTTAAAATAAGCAATCTTCCAAATCATCTATCCACCAAGACAACCACCTTGATATCTAGCCAGCTAGTAAGTAAGCATTTAGTCCATTCATTCACTCATCCCCCATATTTCGTTCAATTCATCCATTAAGACAGACACACACATAATCCTTGCATTTGTCCAATCATTTAGCCATTCATCCATCCATCCATCCATTGATAAACCCATTACTCCAATACTTAGATATATTAAATAATTCATTCCTTCGTTATTCAATTATCACTTTCAGTTATAATTCATACACTAATACCTGCTTAGGTCATAACAGCTCCTCCCCAGAACGTACTAGCAGTATATAACTCATTCTTTTATTTCATAATACCGGGCTCACTATCAGATAAAACTAGTTAAGTTAATGTAATATAAAATTTGAAGCCATACAGCATGGCTATCCGGTGTCAAGTGAATTACCACATGGTAAAATGATAATGCCAAGAGTACATTTTGTCGACCCTCGGCCTACAGCTTTCAAGATCATCAACCTAGGCAGCTATTAAATTTGAATTATAAATATAATTTGAAAATACAAGTTCTATTAAAGGAAACTTTATGACAAGCCACATCTATTGGTCCTTCTATGCAATGATATTTGAATTTTACTTCCATGATAATGCCATGAATTTGTGTATGATACCCGAATATGATGATATACCATCTATCAATATTTCACCGCTAATAAGAACGATAAGGAGATACAGATATCACGCAAAGAATATGATTATTTATCTTTCAACATATTTGTGTATGTACACCATAATGGTTGTAGATTTTTATTCATATGACAATTGCTAATATTCAGATAATGTAAGAATTATATTCGTAACGGAAAAGAAAATCTCGTTTGAAAATTTATCTTATTTCCAGTATTCATCAATTTCATAAACTTCACAGACAAACTCTTATCATTCAGGTCAGCAAATAACATAATAAATCGTATTACAAATTTAATGTACATTTGTACCCATTTTTAACCACATATATATATTTTGGCAAAATATTGCTTCTTATCAAAACCTGTCTTATAAAATATATTTTGACATGTTTTCTACCTAAACCCAGGAAATACAATTCACGAATGTTTTTATATTTCGCAGTAATATATCTTAAAACGTTCACAAACATATATTGCTTAGGTGATTATTGTATTAGAAGTGTTTGCATCAAATTAGGTTGAAATTATTAAATTGAAATGTTCAATGATACTATTTCCGCATTTCGTACATTAATCTACCAGTAATCATTTTGATAAAGTTAATATTACAGGTATTTAATTAAACGACAGTAACCACTTTTGAAACTGATATATATATATATATATATATATATATATATATATATATACTTAATATCAATACAATATCAATACAACATATATTACACGTATGACTTTTTTCTCATATAAATGTATCCGGGCTACTCATCAGCCTGTGGAAAATAGCTAATCCGCCTTTCGTACATGACAAATCTGACACGTCCACAGATAAACGGCTACATGTATACCATGTACAGAAAGCATAAGCATGTACAAAAGGCATCAGTTGATATCACAGCTCGCGGCAGGCAACAACTGAATATAGTTCAATGGTGCATCACTATTTATCCAGGATAACTACTTTGACATAACATTTCCATTTAGCAGTGACTTCTTTTGGCTCAAAAGAAATATATTCATTAGAACATTTCGACAACAGACATGCGCCCCTGTCATTCATTTTGGGTTCGAATAACCACACAATTCCTACCTATTTCAACTATTTAATTAAGCTTCCGACATACTGTGCGTCATCCGACGTTTTCTAATTATAGTTAAAGGTTGAGGCTTTTCATCCAACATATCAATTTGTTAAGTACTTGACAAAATGTGTTGTGTACACTTCCTATACATGGAAGCAACGAGGTGGCCTAGCTCTTAAGTAGCTCTAAAACGAAATATTATCTCAAACCTCATTTCATAAGTTTCCGTTCATCACTTAGTGAACATTCATTCGGGACTAATTTAGCGTTTCTTAATATATACAGTTACGTCTGGTGGGATTGATGTTAAAGCACTTATCCTCTTGTCCTGTTTGACCTGTAATGGAAAAATGGGATTTTGAGGCAGATTTCCGATACTAGGAATGACACGTAGGGTTATAATAAATCTACATCCAACAATATTCCTTTATGATTGTAACCAAATTACTTACAATTAGGGGGAAAAATTATCTTAGCCAATGAACTTATAGTGTCTCATTACAAACGTAATAATATATATGGCACAGCTATTCATGTATTTAAGATGACGCTAATAATGGGAGAAATTCATCTAAATGTTTCCACCAGGCCAATTAGGTAATCGTTCTAATTGACATGACAATCTTGTCAGTATTTAAAATGAACTCAACTGCCAGTTCTTCGTGAAATGATTTACCTTTATTGCAACTCACAAAATGGCTGATTTGTTAAGATTTGGTTTCTTGCGATCGTCGAAAAAAGAGTGTGACCTCGTTTATAAGTTTGCTCAATCCCACAAATAATATCAGATAAGAAAACGTGTTATGTAAATTCTACAGGTTTGAATCGGCTAAAATATAATGTTCTACTAAAACGTACATAACTGCTAGCTTTACAATTCAAGGAATATAAAACCTAATTATTAACTAATTTTGGATCAACATTTCAATTTTATATCGCAAAGAAAACTTTAATTAACGATCGTTCATACGCCCTAAAAGATAGTAAATAACGACAATGTGCAACAAATAAATTAAGTTTGGCCTCTGGTTGGGTGTCAAAGTCGTCTGGGATCATTAATTATATTTTAGAGTGAAATAAAAAAGTAACAAGAAACTGTATTTGAGCATCTAAAAAAACGTGACAGCAATCTCTCTAATATAACGATTAACAGTTGTAGCAATAACAATGCAAACTATGTGAGTATTATGAGATACCGAGAAGGAAGAAACTTAAATATAGTTAGCGATTTAGGATTTTATTCTACCAACTACAAAGTATGTTCATAATTGTATCTGGAATATTTGTACTGTTGCTACAATATGTTTTATTGGGAGCCGCTACGCCACTAATCAATGGATCCATGTTTGATCCTCATTTAATCGTCCAGCCGCTGTTCTAATCGACAGACTAAATTTCCAGTGGATTGATTAACTTATGGAATAATCGAATAAGTATATCGATAACTAGAACAGGGAAAATACAGATATATGAGCTTTCCACTGCTAAGCTTAGCCAAGCAACTCCTTATTGCAGAATTCAATATAATTGATAGTAGAACTGATACAATATCAGATCGGCTGATATTTATCAAACTCCAGAAATAAATATGAACCAATATGCTACCACTGGCCGCAATGATTATCAAGTAAACACCATGAAAATGAAAGTTTTTTGCTTTTTAAATTGCTTGGTTTACGCATAATTAATATGAGGTTCAGCAGAATGCATTACTTCTAAGTGCCTCAACAGTTTCAAATACTTGTTTGGGCCCAAATTAAATTTGTCTACTTATATATCTCACCGATACAAATTTGTCTATGTTATATTAATCTCAATAATAATACAGCATTGAGTGGTACTGGAGTCAGAGATTTAGGACAATCTTATATTATTTATCTATTCAGTCAGCAGTAAGCTGTTTAACCCGTATTTATCATTCGTTATATATCAGTGTCATTTGAATTATACTACCATGATAATGCCCTAGATATATATGTATAATGAAACTTTCGAATAAGCTACCATTTACCAATATTTCAACTGCAAAGAATAGCGTAGATACAGATATTGCGGGAAGAATATGTTTATGCGTCTTTCAACATATTTGTATTTAAAGTAGTATGACTATTGATGGTTGTTACTCATTTGCCATCATATAATATCCCTTTAATTTGTGGAAATGATCTTAGTAGCTTAAAGTTTAAATTATATCATGCATACAAGGACAAATCATTCAGACACCAGGTTTTTTATTCATATACCCGTCCTTCAAAGTTCTTTTTCATTACAAATCTATTCATCTATATATTTGGTCTACATTTACAAATCATTTAGTCATTTGTACAGAAATGTCTAAGTCAACAAACCTAATGATCAAACACTTATTCGATCAACCACACAGCGATAACATAAATGAATACGATTTTACGAGGATATTAACTTTGGCTGTCATAGGTTAATCTATAGAGCGATTCCTAATGTCTAGATGATGTTAGTGATATGTATCTGGGAAAAGAAATTGGCTAAGCTCGAATTTTGAACTTACAATTGTATATTCGAACGTTGTAAGCAAATATGATCAAATGCCAAGACTATTTTACAGCATTATTTAATTAAGTTATGTCTGCTGTATTCACCATTTAATGTTTAACTGCACACTCAAGTGACGAGTTTAGATATGTTTCATCAGCTTATGGTAATTATCAGGAATTAATTTAATTGTGAGCTATTATATTCAATTTTTATGTATTATCACTACAGGTAAAGACAGAATATTAATTGATTTCTTTTTGAAAAACGAAAATAAATGATTATCAAATGGAGACGCATTCAGTACATTTAGAAAATATATTTATCAGAATAATAACAGTATCGCACCAATAGGATCCTCAACATATTATATATTAAGCAGAATAAAGAAGCTGAAAATCCGTTAGTTTGCGAATCAATGAAACAAAGATCCCGGGTAATGTATTGTCATTGTATCGCTATTCTAAGCATAGGACTAAAATTCCAGCTGGATGATTAAGTAACGAAATTAGTAGATCGATGACTGGAAAGAGAAAGTATAGGTATATGAGCATATCACTCCCAAACTAGGCCCAACAACTACGTAGTGAAGAAATCAATATCGGTGATACTTGACAGAAGACCAATATCACATCAAGTGATATTTATCAAACTTAGGAAGTAATTATAATTTCCGGTGTCCTATAAAATCACAAATGAAATGCTTTTTCAATGGCTTGATATATGCCTAACTAGTTCGCATCTGAGCAGAATTTACTACTTAATATACTACAATGGTCATAAATAATAATTAGAACATAATTATTGTTGATTGTTGCCTACTTATACTCGATTGTAACAAAGCCGAGCTGGATGCTGGTGGAATTTGTTTTTATTGTAATATTAATTCCATTGAAATATTACGCTATTGTTTTCTCCTAGATCGATGATCTACGTACAAGTTCGTATATAGTTGTTGTATATTAAGTTATAAACTATATGTTCAATCCACTTCTAGCTGTATTTGAATACAGCTGATACTTGCTTTATACAGCCATGGTGCTGTCCTACATATATGTATAATGAATATTTGAATAAAGTACCAATTATATATATTCTACTACTTAGTAATATCAGGCATGGATATACGGATATCAGGCAAATAATATGATGGTGCCTCTTTCAACGTATTTATTTAATGTACAGCACAAAGGCTTATATTACCGTTTCTGATATGCACACAGGTATGAATCATTCAAGTATTAGCTTTTCACTTCATATATCAGCACATCAATCTTCTTTCTCATTTCAAATCCATTCGTCTGTGTGTATTCAGTCAACATCTCCAAAACATTTAATTATCCATACATACCTCTATATGTCAACTAACCTCGTGATCGATCGTTGATTCAATTAACGATACAGCGTTAAAAGCGATAACAACGATAACCCGGTGTTACAAGGAGAATTACTTTTCCGGTCATGTATTAATTCATACGTCAGTTGCTAATATCTAGATATTGTCTATGATATGTCTATGTGAAAAGAAAGGCCATTTTTAAAATCAGAAATTGCAATGAAGAAATATAATGCGTATTTAACATTGTGGAATTGACTAATGTTTAATTCATAATTGTATCTAATTCATTTCAACTTCAACACTCAATCATATTAAATATTTATGGTGCATTTGTCCTAGGTATACATTTTGATAAATATTCTTAATAATTCACACACACACACACACACACACACACACACACACACACACACACACACAATATATATATATATATATATATATATATATATATATATATATATATATATATATATATATATATATATATATATATATATATATATATATATAACAAAGAATAAGAAAACAAAGGATTCTTTAAAATAACTGAAATAATGTAATTTGGTACCGGTGTATTTGTTTGGAGAGAGTTAATCGATAAATCACTTTGAATCTAAGATCCACAAAATAATGAAAAAAGCTATCATTTCAGGTTTAGGAGTTAATGACAGGATAACTATATAGTCCAGGCTATGGATAAACTAACAGGAGCAGACATCACTAAATTAAAAAGCTATGTCGCGAAGTTTAGTTTATTCATCAGTATGACCTAGTAAGTGACAAATAATTTACTATTAGCTAGGCTGATTTTATTCTGATGAATTCATTCCTTTATAATGTATCTCTATTTGGCTCCAGATGCTGGCATATATTAAATAACCAGCTATTTCGAAGAGATCTGTGGAGCATGAGAGGATTAACAAGATCGAATCCGTTAAACAAGGGCAGGGAAATTACACTGTGAATTATATATTTTGTTCTTTAAATATAAACAATTGATCGTGGAGACTGTTAGAGTAATATAATGTTTAAAACAAATAATTAGATGAATCAATTGAAGTGGTGATAAAAGTAGCATAGGCCTTATTGCCATACACAATACATATTATAACATGAAGACCAGGGAAAACCCTAATAGACTTTTGAATGAATTCATCTAGTATATTTTGACGATTAATCTGGTATATGAGACATGTGATATCGCTAAATAATATTTTCTTACCATGTTCAGGAATGGATATGATAAGAATTAGAGTTTAGGTACGTAATTACTTAATGTATATACAAATCATAGTGTATTGGCGTTTCAATTTAATTATCCTTTCATATGTGTTGTGAAAGGCGAAACTACTGATGCGATATCGTAATGTAATATCTAGGCTAACTGGTGCCTAGTTTTCATCTTTCCAGATGAGGTCATTGAATTAATAGAGTGATGGTGTACCCCAAGAGTCTACTAAGGTTAATTCATTAGCAGTCGATCTTTCTCAATCACAGAATATATTACAAACATATGTTGATAAACGCGAAGTATGTGATTAAATAATATTGTGATATTTCCTTTCTTAATAAAATATTAGTATTTATTAATTTCTTGAATTATAGCGTTGTGATGTAGAAATGATGAATATAAACTGTGCATCCTCAAACCTAAAATACAAACGATAAATGTAAACTAATGTATACTGAACAGCACAATGTAACATGTAAAACAATGTAGCATGTAAAACAATGCTACTTATTTCAACTACCTCGTAACTAGGTTTCTAATTAGAATCGTCCGGAATAACTATTACAGAATAAAGAAAATAGGCAAAAACATCAACATATGTTATAGCATTATATTGATGTTTACTACACTCATTAAAAATATCTAGTACAGTGTATGTGTATGTCAAAGTACATACATGTTTTCGCATTGAAATATAAGAAATATAAAACATAATTACTCACGTTAATTTCCGGGACCAAATAATTAATTAATTAAAGTAATTGACTCATTTTCTAAATATTATTAAAACGAAAAGAGCTATAGTTCATTGAAATTGTTACAAGTTTGGTCTAATTTTCAGACAAGATAAACTTGAAATGCACATACACTAATGCCAGTAGAAACCAGAAAACACCTAAATGGTGTGAAACTAAATAGATATTCCATAAATAAATGTATTCTTCTTAATATATACAAAGGTCTTTCATAATGTTCATGTTTGTATATAAATCATTTCAAAATATGCTTCATGAAAGTCAAAACATGTTACCATAATTTATGATACGGAAGGTTATACGGTTACAAATATCAAATGAATATTACTAATTTATATTTTGCTCTTCTTACGCAATATGTGATATCAACCATTTTCATATAAACCCGATTTTCTTCAGTATTGTGTATTGGTTCAATGGATTGTATGTGTCTGACTAAACCCTTTCGTACCAGGTCAATGAATAACACCTGATGACGATTATTGAAAAGTGAACAACACAATATTTAACTGTTGAATTCCCAGATTTAAGAATATCATAAAATGTATCTAAATAATAACTGGATCTTTAGTTACCTCAAGAGTAAATGTAAATTATATTTTAAAATAACAATGTATATAATTTGGCTTTTATCAAATACAGTTTGTTAACTCCTTACATAAAAATACTGCATATATAAAACATTGATAACAATACAAAATAAAGTAGGAATATGTCGATATAATTGATTAATACATAACAAAACCCACTAGCATATTAGTAAAGTTTGTTATAAATGCATTATATTATTAGAGACCAGTCAAATAATGCAATAAAAACAATTAAGTTTTATTGCTAAATAACGAATAAAATGTAAAAGTATCTTGCTAAGTTCGCTCTTTTGTATAAAGTTGTATTCAATTATATATGACGACAAAAATAAATGATTTACTGGTGATGAAATGCTTTAATATAAATATGGCGTTTCCACTATTTAGATATCCAGTAATAATAAGTTTATACCCGTTATAATATAAGGAAACAATGCCTCTTTCTCAACCCTAAAGTTGGTTATCCGTATATTAAACACGTTGACTCATTTTGCATTAACTAGCACATCAGAAATGGAATTTAGAAGAGCATAGCGAAACTTACAAGTTACAGTTTATTGGCTTATAATAGCATTTGAGGTTTGATTAATATCAACTGGCGTGGTATTGATCAAGCATCAAACATATTGATGCCTGCGTAATTGTTTTGCCGTGATTAATTAAGCTGTGGTAGATATATGTCCTTTCCTTTCTCTGTTGATCATTCTGCTGATAACATTACCGAATCAATCAACTGGAATTAATAACCATTCGCTTTAAATAGAATCAAGTTATTGATCAACTAATTAGTCACCGCACGGATGTTATAATATTATAGTCCTGAATCGATAAACCTACATGGGAATAATTAATGATGCTTGTCAGTTATTTATTTCAACCCTCCTACTACTTCATGTATATTAGTGTACGTATTCAATGGGTGTGATACAATTGTTTTTCAAATAGTAATACTTCTATAATGGTGTAATAATATTGCCTGCGCTTGCATCTGATATTTGATAGTTCAGTTCATAGCTAAAACTCTTGGGTTCAATCCCCCGTCAGGCTAGGCCAGAAGGGTGTTTTAACATTTGCTTCACTTAAACATTTCACGGAACATACTGTCACCAATTAAACCTACAGTATGCACACAAGCTAACACAACCAGCATCATTTAGAAAAGTAAACATTACTACAAAGCTCTATAGAACTTAGATATTCTGATAACAACTGCATTTGAAATTTGATTCTAAAAAGAAAAAGGTGTTGTTCATAATATTCAGTGCAATTCCGTCAAATTCATTAACATGTAGGTTTTATCTATTATTCGTTTTTATATCTTATCCATTATTTTCTCACCAATTCAGACAAACATTTATAACGAGGTCTCCCACTTTTTAGGTCCCTCTAATGCAGCTAATTGAAAATTGCAATTTATGTTTATATAAGATCAAATAAATATAGAGCAACTGACACAAATCTTAATGACATGAATCAATGAGTTGTTATATGTATATAACGATGTATGAGTGGATGGCTGAAAGGATGTGCCATATACTGATGCGATCATGACCAGTAGTTTGATAAAACCTAAATATATACCGTATGTAGGATATGAACAATAACGTAGTTATATATCTTAATTCCATGTAAGCTTTGGAGGATGCATTCCAATCTATGTTATATTCAAATATTCAAATTTGTTCAACTTAAAATTACTGTGATAAATAGTGATCAAGCAACACAATTAAAGGTAATGTTTATTATACATTACTCCTAATTATGTGGCACTACGCATTGCTATTCCATTTTATTCCTGTCTTTTAAAGTTCTTATGTAGTCCAAGTTAAAAACAAAATGTTTTCATTTAATCAGACAAATAATAATAATGGATTTTCTAGGAACTATAATACAATTCTTCAGCCTTTACCCTATCGGTTATTAAGGCGACTTTCATATACATAGAAGGTTTAATTTTTCTTGTGAATACGAGCTGCATGATGGTATCAGTGTCCACCTACAAATACTTTGCCAATAATTCCTGGTTAGTAATATTACCAGTCGGGCACGTTTTTTTTAAATGAGAAGAGCATTAAGATCCAAAACCTTAAAAAATAGGATTTATTAAACCGAATTTATTAATGAACGGCTAACAATATATGATACGAATACTGACATTATGGAGAGTTGTGCCAAGGGATAATTTATTTGCAGTATGGTTACATTATTTCCCCTTAGTACACGTAACAGCATCGCTGAACACTTACTATTACCACTATACTGGTGTAAGGCAAGCAGTTGACCTGTAGTATATTTCATTGGTGTAGTTATGTATAAATATAGAAGAAGAAATAAGATTAAATGAAATTCAGATAGCTACACAACAAAATTGCTCATAAATCTCTACCAACTTTTTGTGAATCCGAGCTGCATGACGGAATGAATACCCAGCTGGAGTCACATCACCAACACTTTTCTGATCTGAAACATTACCAGTCAGACAAGTCTCTGTAGTGACAAGAGCATCAAGATCCATATCCTTAACAACATCAGATATTTCATCAGATTTATTACAGATCGACTGACAGTTAATAAGACCAATACTTACATTGTGTACAGCTGTGCCATTATATGGTGTTATTGGCACAGTGATCAAATTACTGGCATCAGACCCAATCTGCTTTGGATGTTTTCCACTACGTGGGTGCATCACTAAACAAATGGTATTACCACCATAAGCAACTGATCTCTAGTATAATTCATTATAATTATAGAAATAAAATAAGCGAAAATTAAAACAAATAAAATTTAAAAAAATATTAAACATACGCATATACATATCTGTATTTAACACGAGTTTATTCATTTACAACATGCATTTTCAGCTCATTCTATCTCCAAATGAATCGTCGGCATCATTACATATTTCAGTAATATAAAAAGGAATCATAGACAAATCGTCAATCGTTTTATAGATTCCGTAGTTTAAATGTATTCAGATTCAATGCTGCATTTTCACATAATCTACACCCGAAAACAACGCTGTTATATATATTTAAGCTGCACGTGTTAATGGTTTGTAGTTGTTGGCAGTGTTGTTGTGTAGCAACCGGAATTTAATTTCCCCTAATTTCTTCTTAAATATTTATACATTAATAAAACAGTGATTTATACTACAGCTTATTTGTTTATCATACAACTGTATTGTGATAATACTTAGTGTTTAGCGATGCTGTTACGTAGTCGATATCATCCGAAGCAGATAGGGCACTACGGCAATCAATTTACCAACGATGCAAATAAAGCCAATCCTTGGCACAACTGTACAATGGGTATATATACCTTATGTAAGTTTTGGTCTACTATATTGTCAGCAGATCATTAGTAAATCCGGTTTAATAATTCAGATTTTTAGGGATTTGAATCTTAATGCTATTTTCATTATCAAGACATGACCGACTGGGAATATTTCAGACCAGAAAATGTTTGACGAAGTAATTGTAGGTGTACATTTATTACATTATGCAGCTCGGATTCACACACAAAAACATATTGTTGTTATTTGTCGAATTAAATGAAAAGGGTATCTTTATCGTGGAATCTACATGAACACAATAACACGAATACAATTGATTAACAATGCGTAGTGCCGGATGATTAGGAGTAATGTATAATAAATATTATACTTAATTATATTTTGGCTGATCACTTTTTTTCACAGTTATATTCAGTTGGTTGTTATAATATAACATAGAAGGTAACGCAAACTCCAAAACATATGGGGAATTAAGATATTGAAAAAAATATATATATATATATATATATATATATATATATATATATATATATATATATATATATATATATTGTATCCACACCCACACACTGTATACATTTAGGTGTTCTCAACCTACTCATCAGTATAGCAAGCCATATATGGAATATCCTTTCAGTCTTCCACTCATAAATACTTATATTACAAATACTATCATTATATACATATATCCACTCATATATTCATTCATTAAGATTTGATGTCGGTAACTCTATATGTTTTTGATCTTATATGAACATAAATTGGCAACTTCAATTAGCTGTGTTTGATGCTAAAACAATTCTCTATTTGAAAAGGGAAGAACGAACCAAGCTGTTAGCCTACATAGTATGAGACCGCGCAATAAATGTTTGGCTGAATGGGTGAGAAAATAACGGTTGCTAGATAAAAGATAAAACTGACATGTGAAGGAATTTCACAACATAACCTGACTATTGAGAGCAGCAGCATTTCATTTATTAGAATCAAAGTTCAGACAAATTAGTTAACGGTTTATCAGTTCCATAGACCTTTGTTCTGTGTTTTACTATCCTAAATGTTGCACACTATAGGTTAAATTCATGACAAGAGGCTTCTTGAAATATTTATGCTAAGCAAAAGATGAAAGCATCTTCTGACCTAGTCCAGTCGGAGTATGAACCTAGATACTTTAGATGTGAACGTCACTATCAATTATTAAATGGAAACGCCGTCAATTCTATTACAAAATTAAACAATTGTTAATATTTAGAGAGCAATTATATAACACCTATTAAATGCATACAATGATATACATGCAATGGTGGAAGCGGGATAATAACAGGCATGCATAAGTAATAATTCCCGGGTATGCCTATCAATTCAGGGTTATAAGTGCAGAAATCCCTTTCGGAAACTAATCGATTGATCAATGCTTTGATAAATTATATGTCATAGGATTCTATTCTAAGTGAAGGGTTATTATTTTCACTTGATTGATTCACTAATGGAATCACTAGAATGGCAATTAGAGAAAGGAAAGGACATATATATGAGTCTACCACATCCGAAATAAGCCCGGCAACTCCATAATGCAGACATCAATATATTTGATGCTAGATCGAAGGTCATATATATATATATATATATATTGTGTGTTGTGTGTGTGTGTGTGTGTGTGTGTGTGTGTGTGTGTGTGTGTGTGTGTGTGTGTGTGTGTGTGTTTTAGCTGTGTATATAGTACTAGTATGACCTACTCGTCACTAACACTTTATATCAAATATTACAAAATTGGTAAAAAGAAAACACGAACCTCAATCTCTGGCACGGGCAATGTGTGTTTTAGCTGTGTATAATAAGGCACAGGCACAGATAATCTCGTTTAACAATCTGTCCATATTTGTGCTCAGTCAGCATTTACAATACATTATCCGTGTACACATATATTTCATGTCAACCAAGATATTAATCGATTGTCAATTCAACAAGATATACCACCATAATCATGCATTAGCCTAATGTTACGAAAATGATGACTTTTTCCTGGATAAATTTGAAGGTCAATTCCTTATGCTAATATGATGCCAATTATATTTGAATTTTAACAGAAATTAGTATATGACTAGTACTTCATTCAAGAAATTTAGTAAATAATATTCATACAAACTAGTTATGCTATAAATCCAACCCTTTCACATACAAACAGTTCATTTATGATCACCCATGATGATCCTACTAAGTATGATCACGCGAATGGTTGAGGGAATGAGAGAGAAACACACATACAAATACATACACGCACACACATACATACACACTCATACACACACACTCCTCTCTCGCACACATACATATATACTTACATGCTTACATACACGCACACCACATTCATAAATATACACAAACATAGACATAACTACACACACACAAACACGCACACACTCATACCTACAAACACACACATACACAAACGACCTCTTAAAATGCTAAGTTATTTTGACTTCTATATCATAACATGCTCGTTATTAAGTTATAGGAAGTAAATAAAAACAAATACATTTGCATCCAAGGTAAAATTTAGCTAAAGGTTCTCCATTTTAAATATATGTTTTGATGACCGTAATAAGTGTCACTAACATACAAGTCTATATCACAAATCAAAGGTTAATTAGATTAGACTAATAACTGGCTAATGTATTATTTATCAGACTTTTATATGCCAATGGTATCTCTTCTTTTCCGACGGATGGAATAAATATGCCTACATGACTACTCTTGGTATCAGGGCAATTATAAAAGTAATTAGCCCTAAATCCTTTACAATTTTCTTTTTTAATTATGATTAGCGATCACTAATTTAGTATATAGATCGGTGCATTTAAGCTAAGGAAACATAACTCGAATTGTATTTGGTTGGATGTTAAGCTGGAAATATATCGGTATGCATAACTGACACTTAAATTTAGTAAATCATTTGCATATCTCATAAAACCATCCAATTCAGTAATTGATATGATGAAGATAGCTACTAAGTAAATAGATATATCGATAACAACTTTAACTGAATGAAAGTTAATAGGCTATTATCATGTAGCCACATATTACACATTTTGCCTTAATGACCTTAAACATATGTTACTTCCATACATTATAACATATTTTGGAAACACTATTTGTCTTCAGTATTAAGTTCATCTAATTAGCCATTTACTATAGCATAGCGTATTACTAATATACGTATATCTCTCTCTCTCTCTCTCTCTCTCTCTCTCTCTCTCTCTCTATTCTCTCTCTCTCTCTCTCTCTCTCTCTCTATATATATATATATATATATATATATATATATAATATATATATATATATATATATATATATATGATTTTATATTAAATTATTTATTATCTTTAATAAAAAGATTAATAGTTTTAGCAAAACTAAAATAAACTCAGTAATTATGTTGAGAATATAGCGAAAAGGAATACATTTGATATGTTTCTACTTAAATAAAAAAGCTGGTGTTTCAAGGTGGATATATATCTGCATAATTGAGAGCCGGTTTGTACTACATGCAATAAACGATTAGAAAAAAAACGAAAGGTGGCATAGTGAAAGGAGTATGCGGTATCCCCAAACATTCACATCATACGCAATTATTACAAGCGCTAAATATATAATTTATTAATAATGTACTTTTGAAATCAATCACATAACTGTATATACGAGTTTTTAAAGTTAATTTTCCTTTAAGTGGCTTAAGTGTTTATAATTTAGCTATTGGTATGCCCTGTAGAAAACCTATTCCTGGTACAATAACACATAAGCTCACGCAGTTAAGTGTATGACTAGTAGACTGTGATTTTACTAAACAGATCCCGCGCCCTTACATGTACGATGATGGACAATTTATTAATTATGATAATTTTAATAAACCCTGATCTGACGAATATGTAATGTCGGTTCTATTGACTAGAACATTTTAATATTTGTTTATCATTATATATTTTCTACACACACGATTATAAGCTGTACCAAAATATACCTTTGAGTGTGTGTGTGTAGGAGTGTGTGTATGTGTGTGCGTGTATGTATTTGTATGTGTGTTTCTCTCTCATTCCCTCAACCATTCGCGTGATCATACTTAGTACGATCATCATGGGTGATCATAAATGAACTGTTTGTATGTGAAAGGGTTGGATTTATAGTATAATTAGTTTGTATGAAATTTATTTACTAATTTTCTTGAATGAATTACTAGTAATATACTAATTAGTATTGATCCCTGTTTGCTGAACAGAAGAGATCAATTATAGGTTCATATATAATATATGGGGAGAGTTTCGTTGATAACATTCAATTTACTTGGTTCCAACTAATTGCTGTAACTTCTTCTACTTTCAAATAAAAAACACTATAGTCACTATATCTGCATAAAGGTGTTTAGAATTATTATGGCAAAACGTACGATATATCGCAAATTGTGTTCCATGGAGTTAATAGTAGACAGTTCACCCTATAATAACCAATGTTAGATTACTAAGAATATGTTCGTAAAAGTGAATGCAATTGATATCCAAAACGTACGATGAAATGTTTTGCTACAATATTCACTGGATCTTACAAAATGAGGACATGTGTACGTTAAATATTTAACATGATTCAGCTTGATAGTTGCTAATAGAAATATTAAATTAATAAATGATATATGAAGTTAAATAACCTTTCATTTATGATTCTGATTTTCTGTTAAAATTCAAATATAATTGGCATTATATTAGCATAAGGAATTGACCTTGAACTTTATGCAGGAAAAAGTCATAATTTTCGTAACATTAGGCTAATGTATGATTATGGTGGTATATCTTGTTGAATTGACGATCGATTAATATCTTGGTTGACATGAAATATAGGTGTACACAGATAATGTATTGTAAATGTTGACTGAGCACAAATATGGACAGATTGTTAAACGATATTCTCTGTGCCTGTGCCTTATTATACACAGCTAAAACACACATTGCCCGTGCCAGAGATTGAGGTTCGTGTTTTCTTTTTACCAATTTTGTTTTATTTGATATAAAGGGTTAGTGACGAGTAGGTCATATAATTTATTGGATTTGTATGCTTATGAGGTATTTGATCCTCCAGCAAATATCACAAGGCATATTATGCTGCGGTTAAGATGTTCCTTTTTCTGTGTGTGGAGACTGTATGTTTCCAGGTCCATGCGTTCTAAGAAAAGTTGATCTAGAGCTGTATATTCCGTGCACTATTTGCGTCTTTGGAGGCACGCCGTTTAAGTGTTTGGCCTGGTTATCCAGCATTTAAATGACTGTAGCAGACACAGTACGCTCTTAAAGCATGTACTCCTGACTCAGGAATAGAAACACTGCATCGCATCTCGAGCGGTGGCATTGGACACAGCTCGTGTGGTTGGTGTGTTTTATATAACAAGTTTAGTTGTATATATAATTCACCTTAGTTGTTTGTGGGAATAGAATTATCTTTCCTATGTCCAGTTATGTCCAGTCTGTACTATGACATTCAAGGCTAACTTTAGTCTCCTTGTCATTAATAAAACCCTATATTATAATTATAGTTTGTATAACAGACATTAGGTCTGATTTGAAAATGTTAATATATAGAACGGCAATTCTGCCATAACGGTCTGCTAAGATGTAATAGTGACGAGTAGGTCATAGTATTTATTGGATTTGTATGTTTATGAGGTATTTGACCCTCCAGCAAATATCACAAGGCATATTATGCTGCGGTTGAGAAAGTTCCGTTTTCTATGCGTGGAGACCATATTTCCCGGTCCCTGCATTCAAGAAAAGTTGATCTAGAGCTATATATTCCGTGCACTATTTGCGTCTTTGGAGGCACGCCGTTTAGATGTTTGGCTTGGTTATCCAGCATTTAAATGACTGTAGCAGATACAGTACGCTCTTAAAGCATGTACTCCTGACTCAGGAATAGAAACACTGCATCGCATCTCGAGCGGTGGCATTGGACACAGCTCGCGCGGTTGGTGGGTTTTATATAACAACTTATATAATTCACCTTGGTTGTATGTGGGAATAGATTTATCTTTCCTAGGTCCAGTTATGTCCAGTTTGTACTATGACATTCAAGATTAGCTCTAATCTGCTTGTCATAAATAACATTTAAGAACTACAATAGTTAGAATAGCATAAATTAGGTCAGGTTTGAAAATGATAGCATAGTTCAAACAGTACGGAAGCTATCACGCGCTATTACGGTCTGCTTCAGCGCAGATGTCAGTCTTTTAATAGTAATTAAGATAAACAGTTTTAATAGTAGTCGCTTCATGACGCCTGCCCGTTGTAAAAACTGATCTTTGAAGACAGTGACAATTGGGTTATATGGTTTATATAGTATTGCTTTGAAGAAAAATACAGCAATTAAAAAATAGCTATAAATAGGGCTGCTTAGATAATTAATCTAAACATTCTCACTACTGCCGTGATCTGACTTGGGTGTTCTACTCCCAAACTCCACGGCTGTAGGTGATTCGCTTTTTGTTTTTGCTTGGCGGCTTAGGGACTGGTGAGACATTACACATGTCTCAGCAAGAAAAGTCGCCACTCTGGATTCAGTCCCCTGAAGAAACGTCCAGAGTTTGAATTCACGGTTCGAGATTCTCTGTGCCTGTGCCTTATTATACACAGCTAACACACACACACACACACGCACACACACACACACACACACACATATATATACACACACACAGACACATATATCACAAATGACTGCACTGAGTACTGCTAGCTAAAAATAACGTTTAAGCAAGTTATTATTACTAACTAGTTTGCATGGCAGACGTTACAATATATTATATATAGTTTTAACAACGCTGAACCTATGATGAGATAACAGTCTGCTTTAGAACAAAACTAATATCTAATACAAATTTAGCTATTAGTTCTAATAGTAGTTGCTTAATGACACCTTAGCTCTATACACACACTGACCTTTCAAGACAGTAAGAATTGAGGTATATGGTTTGTCTTGTATTGCTATGAAGAAAAATATAGCAGGTGGCCAATAGCTAAAAATAGGACTGATTAGGCAATACACATTCTAACAACTGCCGCGATCCGACTTGGGGTTGTTATTCCCAAATCCAGCGGCTGTAGGTGATTCGACTTTTAGAGCGTTCTTGTTGTTAGAGCCTGGTGAAATATTACATGCGTCTCAGTATGAAATGTCACGTCTTTGGGTATAGTCCCCGGAAGAATCGTGTAGAGTTTAAATCATGCTTCGAAATTTTATATCAGTGACTTATTCGACACGACTAAAGCACCACACTCAGGCGCACACTCGCACGCACGTACATACACATACACGCACAATCAAATATACACATACATACACATACATAGATACACAAACACACACATACACAGACATACACACCCATATGAACAATGATAATGTAATTATTTTTCCCTAAAGTATGACAGTAAATAGATCAGGTGGAAACCGGGCACGTTTCAGCACTTGAGTAATGCCTTATTCAAATATGTTTTGAATTGCAAACTGAAGACTGTCAATTCCAGAATTTCCCCCATGTATAATATGTACAGTACGAAAATGTCAATTGATTGTCTGTGGTCAGATTCTTGACCAACTGAGTAATGTGTTATCAATTTTGTATCAAGGGATATTCGAAATACCCATGTGACAGTAAATTAAATGGATGGGTGACTTAATAACCAAACGTATAGAGATGTAGATCAACACACTAATTATATGGGAGATGATATGCCATGTTTAATCAAACCCATGTTCGTCTTTAAATGCCAATATACTTCACGATGTTCATTCTTTCGCAAAACCTATATTCAAATACTTCATGAAAGACAAAAAGTAATAACAACATTCACGTTACGGAAAGTTAGAGTTAGAAAACAAGAACTAATTACTAATAATTTATACTTAGACTATTCTACCAGATCGTGCTCTCCAGCTTTATTTCTGAATATTACTTTATGTGTCTAATTATGACCTCATAATTAAATGATAATGAACCATGTATATATATATATATATATATATATATATATATATATATATATATATATATATAGGTCATTCTGTGGGGGAGGTTACAAGTTCGCGCCTCGGCCATGGCATTATTGTACGACTAGGTTTTCACCAAGCCAGACAACTGGCAAGGTTTTCTCTACCAAATAGGCCATATATTCTGTAATTTTAAATATATTGTGAACTAGTCTCCGTGGGAAGCTATACATTACTAATCATATGCGTCCCCCTCATTTGTGACTGCCAGCCACGTTAACATCTTGTCATTTCAGGCATTATATATATATATATATATATATATATATATATATATATATATATATATATATATATATACGCTTATCCATAATACTGCATGGTGGCTAAATAGATAGCGCCACCCTTTAAAACTGTAAAATAATGATGTAACAGTTCGCGGTAGTTGATATTGAAACACAATAAATACCATTAACATTAAGAAAGAGTTTGTTATAAACGAGATATATTAGTACACACCAGTCTAGATGACAAAAATACCAATTTTATTTGTCAATTATTTACTCTTAAAATATATTTGCGACCTTTATATTCGATAACTAGTTCCCATCCTAAACTAGTTATACGTATTCTAGATACTTAAACCAATGTTTGTCATTATATAATAAAGCAGAAATGATATTTAAAGTAGCATATGGCTGGTTCATAATTGCATCTGAGGTTTGATTAATATCAGCTGCCGCAGTATTGGCTGTTTGAGATAAATCATGCTCGTGGTGTAACATCTAGGATATTGAATTCTGCTTTACCGAGTCAGTTGCTAGGCTTAGTTCAGCAGGAGTAGGCTAATATATCCCATTTTGTGTTTTCATTAATCGATCTGCTAATTCCGTTATTGAATAAAAAATGGAATTAATAGCCTTTCGCTTAGAATAACGATTGTATAATAAAATGTTGAACCACGTATTAATCCACTGATCAGTCACCCAACCGGTTTTCAGTCGCAAATTCCTGAATCGGAAATATGTGTAACAGATAATTATTTAAACCGACCATTATATTGCCTCATGTATAATCCGGTACGCGTTCTAAGGATGCGATACACTTATTTCCTTATACATTTACCCTTAGTACCGAGAACCTCTCCTCCATACGCTAATTAGTGGCGTAGTTTTCTCCAGACCGATAACATCCAGGTTGAGGGCGCGACAGGGCTATGTTAGAAGGGTCTTTCATCATTCCCCATACCCCTATATATTAACAAGTTACATTTCATCAATTTAACCTATAAGAGGCAAATAAGAGACCACGACAACGACAACATTTACAAGTGTTAATAGCTTACAAGAAAGCTTTATACAACTGAGACAAGTCGATAACAAAGTGGCCTGATCTCTGACTCTAACTAAAAACAAGGTATAAAGTGTTATATGGCGAAATTACATAATACAACGGCTTTAGCTGCTATTCTGTTCCCTAGTCTTTCATTCATCCAGCCATGCATTGGTATGCACACATATTTTCACACAAAATATGTTAGGAAAACTTATGATCATATAAAATCGTAGAAATATAGAGGGACAGATGCAACATCTTAATCATGAAATATTCCACGAACGAATAAATGATTGGATATATAAATAGCGTAATCCATATTTGAGTACGTACGAGGAAAAGGCTAAAAGAATGCCCGATATATTTAGGCAAGCTTGAAAGGTAAATTGGGAAAGCCGACGTATGTACCGCGTGCATGCGTGTACACAAGAACATGCTTATGAATCAAAGGTTTCGGCTATCCATACGTTACGATATGTCTTGTAATATGGCTAGTGTCATCGAGACGATATTTTAATAAACGTGTTTGACACCTGGATAAAATAAGGTGGCAAATAGTGATTAAGAAATATTATCATAACTGTTATTATCCATTAATCCCAATCATCCGGGGCTACATATTGCTATTTCATCCATTATGTGCTTAATGCTAATTTTCGTGTATCTTTCACACCCATGATGTCCGATATCAAGGCCAGAGAGCTCCGTTCATTTTATTTCCAAATGTTGTCTGATCCAAAGGATTAAATATGATGTTAATTTTCCTG
>JAODUP010001434.1:17500-54697 GCA_025642065.1 Paralvinella palmiformis | reverse complement strand
GAGAGGGAGATATTATACAGTAATGCATTGCCATAGTCCAGTGGATACTAAGGGCTTAGACTAAAGTCTTGCATGTCTCATCATTTATGTACTTACGAATAAGTCCTATATTTCTTATTTGATAATAACAGGACTTACATATATAATTCACCTGCTTCTCCATTCCTAGGGTATTATCTAATATAAGTCCTAGATTTCTTACAGACATGGAAGAATTTATATAACTGGATCCTACCTTAATGCGGAGATTATCAGTTTTCTTTACATATTGCTTGGATGAGAAAACAATGAATTATGTCTTGTCCTTATTCAATTTCAGCATGTTGCTGTTCATCCAAGTACTTATGTCTGGACTACAAGCTTCAATTGAAGATGAATATTATCCCACTTATCACATAACTTCAAAGTCATGTACACTTGTGTATCATCGGCATAACAATGATATTTAATATTATACCGTTTAATAATTTCACCTACTGGTTTGGTATACATACAGTAATTATTTGGTCCTAAAACGGATCCCCGTTGAACACCAAAAAGAAGACTTACATCTGGCCATGTTTTATTGGCCACTGAAACACAGTGAGTTATGTCGGCAAGGTACGACTTTAACCTAGTTAAAGCTTTTTGCTTGATTCCAAATTAAACGCTTCAGTTACATTGGGTGATCAAATACGTCGAAAGCTGGGGAGAAAACAAAACAAACTTAATTAATGCAGTCATGGATCCTTCATCAGGAGCCTCAGCAATGTCACTGTCCGCTTTCAAAAGAGCAGTTTCTGTTGAATGACCTCTAAGATCAGCAGACTGATTAATGTCATTAAGATCATTGTGCTCTAAGTATTTTCTATACGCCTTGCTAATGCTAGAGATGAAAGGAATGTTAGAAATAGGACCATAATTCTTCATATCTTCCTTATCTCACCCAGATCCCCTAAGGGGCGGGGTTATGGTGGCTTGTTTCAAACACAACGGCATTACTGACCTATCAATAGACCTATTGATAATGGCTGTTATCCGCGGTAGATGTTCATCCACACATTTCTTAAAAAGCCAAGTGCGCATTTGATCCAGGTCCCATGACTTGTTCGGAGACTTGATTATTATCTCCTTGACCTCAACCTCAGAAGTCGGTCGAAATATTTCGAGCATCCTTCCATTAAACATAATATCTGGGTCCATGGAAATATCGCCGGGAGTATTTGGGGTATCCGAAATGATCTTATTCCTGATGATTGTTGCTTTCCTCATAAAATAATTGCTGAACTTGTCGGCTAGGAGTTCAGTAGAGGTAAAATGTGGAAGATTTACATTTGAGTTACTTCCCATCAAGTTCTTAGTTTATTTCAAGAATTTCTTTTGATCTTTTCCACATTCCCCTATCTTTGTGGAATAGAAACAATTCTTCTCCTCGAATAGTAGTGTGTTCATTGTTCTACAGAGATCCCTGTACATTTCAAAGTGCACCATTAAGGAAGTTCGACGCCAGGTTCTCTCTGCTTTCCACCGAATTTTCTTAGCAGATCTGAGTTTATCAGAGTAGCAAGCATCAAGGCAAATTATGTTTTCTAGATAGACTAGAATTTCTTTTATAAAGCCAAATTGTCATATAATTATTTCGCGAGGGAAATAGTTAGTACATGACTCTACGAATTAACTTAATGTTTACAAAATAAAATAATCCAATTCGTATATTTAGCAAATATGGATTGTGCTTCATTAATATTATGCTGCATTATTGGTTCCATGGTTTGATTTCAACACCAAATAAAATACATAACATTTAAAACAATACGTGACAATGCTTAATCCTATGTTTTTATGTCTATTGCTGTCACAATCACAAAAGGGTTGTGTATCTAGGTTACATAAACGTCATTCAGCACCATATAGGTGATGAGACATAAAAATCTTATTGACAGGTACGCCTACAACTATTTGATACAATAGATGTCATGGGAAGGTAATATTTCAGCTAAGGCTGGATTTGAATAACTTGGCATATACAAGATTATGCCAGGAGGTAGAAGTCGTCTTCATTACATTGATAATATCTTCGTCAGTAGATAACCTTCATTCGCCCATCCTTTAATATGTACTCTCTACCGTAACATGATACATGGCCATTTAGGGACGGCAAGAAGAAATAATAAAGTTTGGTAAATGTGAACATTCCTCAGATAAAACGTGTCTAAAAGAAGCGTTTGGAAACAATTACCAACTATTCATAAGACTTCTGGCAATATATATAGACATTAAAAACCAAATTAAGATGCACTATTATTTGGCAAACTATATATTATTAAGGGCCAAATATATTTCAGACAAATACTAATTTAAACTTAGTTTTAAGTAATTGATTAATCATAATTTATTAAACTAAATACGCTCATAGGAAACGGGACATGTTCAAAAAAAACATTTCCACTTACTTTACGCAAACGTTTGTAAACATAACATTACATCATCTTACAAAACTGTTACTATATAAACTAATATATCAGTAATTGGAGCCCTAATTGTATTTGGTATATTGTATATGGATGAAATTGAAGATACACGAAAAGCCTTCGAAAATAATAAATTCTCCTGTGAAAACTAGCCTCAAATAAAGACGGTTATAAATATGAATGCGGGTTGTTCAGCTAAAAGAAAAAGCCATACAATATTAAATGATGGAACTAGTTTATTCAATTGGTGGTGGTGGATCCTTATCAGTTTAGTTCTTGGTATATCATATACCTTGGGGGGGGGGCACTTTTACTAAATATCTCATTAGGTTATCTTTATTTACTACAATATAACTATGTGCATACATTTCACATACAGTTTACCAACATTCACTGAACATCCTTTTTTACTTCACAAACGCGAGCCAAGTTTATAAGGAGACGAATATCATTAAACAATTTAGTGCTATCATTCTTCTTATGTAAACAATTCAATATTTTTGTTACGAAAAGCACAAATTTATTTTTACTAACAAACTCAATAGCATAGCAAGGTCACAAAATACGCATCTGAACCCACTCATCGGGAACTACAGTGAAGAAAGAGAATCAAGATATTGAAGAAAAATACAGTTCTGTCGTAAATAAAAGCAGCTTCTAATATGACAGAAAACATTACCACACGTTTGTACACATCAATAGTAGAATATCGGGCTGATAATATAATAGTCTTTTTATGCTTGTCTTCTGAAGTGTCTGATCTATCGCACGAAGTCAAGAAGCCATAAAAATAATGGTCATTTGTATCAAAATATCATTACTAATACAAACAAGAACAAACAATAATTTTGTTTATTGAATTTTAATAGAAACGGTTGTAATTAAAGCTCATTCATTTTTTATACGCCAGCTTAGTCGTGTATATAATAAAGCTTTAACAATTTATAATAGTTATAAAAATAATAATATTTAATAGCATTCTAACTCTTAAACCATCCTGTAACCACGTTATAATTTCTGTCCTTGTTAATAAATGTTTCCCTTAGCCATGAACAACTCTAGAATAGTATTCTTCGTATGCATGCACCTGCGCGTAAAACCCTGAAAGCCATGTACCGTTTATAAACTGCGTATTATTACTGGATTGGATAACACGACGACTTGGATAATTTTATTTATTTAATAATTAATGAGACTAAAATACCGATAATTATGGGTATATCGTGGGTACCGAAGCATACCATAATGCCCCATTAAAAAGTTGACTTTCTTAGAATAACAGTCCAAATAACCACCAGAATAACACTACACTGGGAATTTTAAAATCAAAACAGTAAAAACGACGTTTCGTGGATTATTTTGCTTGGCAAAATATAGATATAAAACTATAAATTATTATTGTCTTTTCGATATATTCTTTTACCGAGGATTATCATAGCAAGTCTTGATATCCATAGAAAGTGATGTTAAAGCCTTCAGATAGATGATGCTAAAGATTATGATCTTTTCCATCCTCTTCCTTTAACGTCAAAGAATGAAACACAAATAAGCTGTATTAGTGATCCAGAATTATGTTATCGATCAAATATTCCGGATTCAGAGCTTAGTTTACCTAAGATTATTTCATTTCCTTACGGACTCCTTCCATGGTCATTCCAACGTCAATGGCAAACAAACCTTTCACTCACACTCACTCACTCGCTCGGGTCGCACGCGTTTAGATTAAAGGGAATTTGCAAGATACCCGTTTGAAGATGTTTCAAAATGGTGTTAACCTTCGAAGTTATTCTGTATAAAAAGGTAACCAAGCAAAATTAACACTTATAACTTTTGTGTCGCGGGTGTATGAGAGCTTTCCTCGGTAGTGAAAAGCACGAAAATTTTAATTTATGGTTTAATTAAAAAGGCGTAAATATTTAGCTTAATAAACAGCATTATTATATCAGTATTAATGCTTAGAGAAAGTCTACAAAATTTATTTACTAATTCCTTCATTATACTATAGCTGAAATATAATAAGGTACTGGTTTCTAAATAGGGTTTCAGTTTTAGCGTATAATCAGGTATACCTATAGGTTGTCATATCTCATTGTTATGTTCCGTACGTTATCGAGCCTTTAACCAGCAAAAAACGGGTAAAAAGAACTACTTCGTTCTGTGCTCCATTGTTGACAGTTTATACTAGCATTTAATAAATACAACTCTACAATCAATCATAAATTATAATGCCCAGTTGGTTAGAGTGATAAAGGAGTATACCTGGCTTAAGTGATAATATGGTTCACTGATGAGCGGGCCCGGTTTTATTGATGTGGCGTAACATCATTATGTTTCGTTTGTGAATTATATTCACACATTACAGAGACTTCAAGTGTAATTGAATATCATTATCAGAACCTAACAAGAACACAGATTTCTGACTGGTATAAGGTCACAGTTCAAAGTTCATATGCACAACCACTTACAGATATTGTTCTATTATCATAATGTATTCGGTGTTAGCAAATTTACGACGGCTAATGTGGACAACTGTGGAAGTAACATATGATGCTGATACTAATTAAATAACAATGAAGCAACTGAGGTTCGTGTTAACATAGTATTTAATTTTTTAACATTACCGCGTAGTTAATAATACAATAATTGGCCTAATCTTGTAACTAGTTACACACTGATTTCATTATCTAATAAGGTAGGTCATGTTAATAAATTAGTATTATATATTATCCATAAAAATGATGACATCCAGTGATAGATAGGCAAAAAACATCTAGGACAACAATTAATGTATTGGGCCATAACTAATATGCGTATATTTACTCATTATGAACGTGAAGCCGAAGTAGGGTCACTATTTCAGATGGATATGTGAATTAAAACTTCTTGTGGAATAATATATTTGAATGTTAAATTATTATCCCTTTCTGTCATGAAGAAGTTAAACCTATGTGTTATCTTCTTGGATCTACATAAAAACAAGTGTCTTACTCCATCGGCCATCATCAACCTATTAAGTTAATTATTAATATGGAGAAGTCCGATTCCGTACGAAGAAAGATCACACACAGAAAATATCGTGCCATTAAAGAATTTATTGAGGATTTACAGTGGTCTCAACACCTGAGTAATTGTGAGATACCAGTTGATGAGCTGGTAGAAGGCTATAACAAGGGTGTCCAGATTATTATAAATCAACATGACCCCTCTTGTTCAATATCCATCACGTTGAGACCAGAAACTGTTTGGTACTCTGATAAATGTAGATCTGCAAAGAAAGTTCGGAGGAAAGCAGAGATAACCTGCCACCGAACTTCCTTAATCGTGTACTTGGAGATATACGGGGATCTTTGTAGAAAAATGAATACACTACTCTTCGAGTGAGATCAAAAGAGACTCTTCAAATTAATTAAGAACTCGATGGGAAGTAACTCAAATATATATATTTCACATTTAACCTCTGCAGAAATGCTGGCGGACAAGTTCAACAATTATTTAATGACAAAAACAACAATCATCAGGAATAAGATCGTTTGTGATCACCCAAATACTACCTGCAATATATCGACGGATGCAGATATTATATTTATTGGAAATATGTTCGAATTGTTTCGACCGACATCTGAGGTCGAGGTCAAGGAGATAATAATCAAGTCTTTGAACAAGTCATGTGATTTGGATCCAATGCGCACTTGGCTTTTGAAAATAATGTCTGGACCACCTTCTGCCACTGATAACAGCCATTATCAATAGGTCTATTGATAAGTCAGTAATGCCGTTGTGTTCGAAACGAGCCGCCATAATTCCGCCCCTTAGGGGGTCTGAGTTATATAAGAAAGATATGAAGACTTATCGTTCTATATCTAACCTTCCTTTCATCTCTAATCTTATTGAGACGGTAGTAGCAAGGCGCATAGAAGAACATTTAGAGCACAATGCCCTCAATGACGATTATCAGTATGCTTATCATAGAGGTCATTCAACAGAAACTGTTCTCTTGAAGCTGCACAGCGACTTCGTTGAAGCTCTCGTGAAGGATCCACGACTGCATTAATTATGCCTTATTTATCTGCACATTTTCACGTATTCGATCATCCAATTCAACTGAAGTATTTAGAATTCAATGAAAATTGGAAAAGTCCTACCTCGCCGACATGATTCATTGTGTTTCAGTGGTGGATAACATATCACCAAACATTCTTATGCATACAGTCGTCACCAGCCTATTATTATGCCTGTAATTCTGTTTTTAAGAAGTACATAGGGTATTTTTGCTGGACACAACAGAAGAGAATAGAGGTGATTGAAACTAAAATGTATACTGTTTGGAGTGAAACCATTATTTTTACTTTGGTTAACTATATTATATTGTTGTTTTTTCTTCTAATATGTATTATTCTAAATGATATATGATTTTATTAAAATATATGGCATACTCTTCCTGGATATAATATATCTTACAGGAAGTGACCATTTCACCTAGGACTGGCTGAGAATAACTGACTGAGAATAGCTCGGGTATGGACTTAAAATCTTGTAATATTAATTATGACGTGATCATAGTATTAGGTCTTATTCAAAATAATTTCGGTCAGTTACTTTACTTGAAAACTTATAAACATCATCTCCGAGAATAACTATATAAACTCATATTTATCATTCCTTTGTTATGGCATGTTTATCAATAACTCTTACTGTTTCATTAGACCATTTGATCAACTACACTATTGTATTAGCATTTATTATCGTCCTAACTTTATGTTACCTATTATGATTGGGTATAATTTCAGATTCCCAAGAAGCCTACAAAAATAAATATATACCAGGACTACTGAGTGGTTTCATGTCATATTATATTTTATTTATACTACTGTGTATCATAAGTCTTTGTTGTTTCATAAATTGGTATACTTCGTTGCCAATGTGTTTGCTGTTTCCAAAATAATGTATCGCCGTTGTAATAACATTTCATTGTTTAATTGAATCATATCATATGACTGAGGTTTCAGTACTTTGGGTGTATATCACAATTTGGCCATTTCCCCACACGACAATGTGAATACAAATGACTGATATCCTGCATTTGCCTGGATACAAAGAATTCAGTTTCTGTAAGTCATGGCCTGAACAATAGAATTTAGGTTTGTGTTTAGAACTCTTTGAGACAAAGTAATTATTCAGTACATGCTGAGTTGATTCACTTTGAAACTGTGTTTTTGTCTGGTTGAAGCTGTGCCTGTTCTTTGCATTTGGTTTGAAATATGATAAATATTTTTTTTTCTTCTAAATTGAATTTTAAAATACTTTATTTCTTACAAATGCAATTTTAACAAAATCGAAACACTTTTAGATAATCATCAGGTTTAAGGCTCAAAAATACTTAGTACAGTCGACCTGTTGGCTTTGTGTACGCTTTTAAACCAACATAATTTCCATCTTCTGAAGGGAACGTTTTAGGGATATATTACACGCCGTTGGATTGAACTGATTTTCCGACACGCTTTCCAGGATGACTGAAGGAGTGTAAACATTTTGTAGAGCATCAGTCGATTTTGTCTGAAATCAGAAGACACAAAATACTTTCAGACCATGACTTTCCAAATATATTTCGGATATGGAGATGGGGTACAGCTGTTTGCACCGAATCAAAAGCAGAACTTCGCAATAATTATGTGAATCCAGAAACCATATCGTGCATGGCAATACAGGAAAATGGGTTTATCTTATCATCAAACTTATTTTTTAGATGTTCCAATGCAACAATATATTTTAAAACGTCCAATGTACGCAACAAGGGGTGATACTAGAAGAATCGAATCTCTGCCCACAAAATAGGTGGTAGATGCTGCGATAGATGCTTCCTTCTTTAGCTAATGATAATTGTTAGGTTTAATACGATCATGTTTTAAATTATCATCACCTTATTCAATTTACATAACCACTCGCCATACATCGGTCGCGTAAATCAATTATTTTG
This sequence comes from Paralvinella palmiformis, assembly GCA_025642065.1. Lineage (NCBI taxonomy): Eukaryota > Metazoa > Annelida > Polychaeta > Terebellida > Alvinellidae > Paralvinella > Paralvinella palmiformis. Next base: position 46,273 of record JAODUP010001434.1, on the reverse strand, counting down.
ATCGATCTGCTAAAAGATTACGTCCCTTGCAAGAATTACACTAGGAATCTGTTTTTAACCAACATATTTCCAACATTTGCACCACACCGCAGACAAACTTTGGCACGGCCTTGCCTCCAATTTACAGCACAGTTTTCGTGCTCGGAATTGTCGGAATCGCTTAAATAACTGTTGCATTGCTACAACAGAGCCAGTCATGCTTCAGGATCTAGGTCACGTACCCCTTTATTACCAACATGACGGCACTAACCCTTAGCACAGCTTCAGCGAGATACTCCTCTATTTTGTGTGGCTTTTTAACTTTAATATCCAAACCATAATGGAGCTGTTTCCAAGAAATACGTGCATGTTTTTATTGTTCAAATTTGCTATATAAAACGCTTTTATGTTCAGCCTGACAATACCACTTACGGAAATATGTTTTGGCCAAAATGGATTAAAACATGACAATTTTGAGGGGTTTTTGAGAGCCGGAGAAATGACCATGATACTTGTTGTGATCGTCAAATGACCATGATTTGATTGATGAACATCAAGGATGCACCGTGTTAAGAAATATCATTAAGATGGAAAAAAACGATTTATGCTAAACAAATAATTAGACAACAAGCTTTTAAATGTTCCTCCTTTCAAAATAATAACGATCGTATGACTATATCGAAATATTAGAAACATGCCTTTGTTAATAGTCTCCGCTATTAATACTTAACGTCATCGATTAATTTTAAGGTGTTCACTGCATTTGAAAATAGATTACATATCGTTATTACATCACAAGAACTTGACAAGTCATTGGGATGTTTATCTTATGCTATTTATCGCTCGTTTAACCAGAAATATCTTAGTTTATAATATTTTATATAACTAATTAGTAAATTTGTAATACTCTCTCTTAAACACACACACACACACACACACACACACACACACACACACACACACACACAACACACACACACACACACATATATATATATATATATATATATATATAATTTGTCAAAATAGTTGGCTATCTTGATACGTCTCAATATCTGTTTTAACATCGCGGTGGCTGTTATTGATCAGCTTTCCATTTTATAGTCCGAATCCATCTCGACTGTTTTACGAACATTTTTCCATCGTGTAGTAACTTGTGATAACCCTCTATCTAGTCGTCAATAAACAGTTACGCTTACTGCATGTAGATTGTCATATTTGGTAGCGAAAACTAGTAAGTACAAGAAATTCCTATAGGAAATTGCTTATTAAAGCTGACAACGTTTGTGTTTATTGGTTACCTTGGTATCATTGCTTCTCCAAGCAGGAATGTTTTTTAATTAATTTTGTACTACATATATATTATTGACGTTGGGGAACTACGTTTGGTGTGATAATTTGTTGGAAAGACAGATATAAATGTTGTGATAACACAATGGCATTAGTTCGTGTGAATAAGGAGCTTTCTGGGGTGCAATTGATCTCTAAATGTGTTTCCTATTGTTCTTTTATCAATTCAAATCTATACAATTCTCTACAATGTAAACATTCAGTAGGTATTGACCCAAAACGTATTGACGAGTTAAGATAAGGCCATAATGTGATAACATTGCGATTTACTAAGTGATATATTTCAAAGCTGTAACTTATCTGGTATTTACGGGTGAAGAAATACATAAGTCGAAACAAACTGGCAAGCGCAAACATTAATATAAACGAAAGCATCCAAACTGGTCACAATATGTAGGTTTTTATTAATAAACAGATATATATTTATAGCATATTCGTGCTAAATATTACTCGTTATAGTAGTAAAATCGACTCATCAAATATTGACTTTGATTGACATATATATTACTCTCACGAAAGTTATGTTATTATAGATACATATCTACTAGCTGTAATTATGTATGTATGTATGTATGTAAGGTGGTATAAGATAAATGCCTTTAAGCTAATGTTCTTCTAGAATAACTCAAACGACAACTTTTGCAAATTATATATAAATAACAATGCTTAATACTTCAGACTATGTTATTGTTAATCCAGTGATATTCATTGTATGTCGTGTCCGTATATGTCTTTAGAAAATAAACAATAAATTACCATAATTATCATTTGCCTTATCATCTTCACACAGACAATTCTTTTATACCTGACTGTTTTGCGGTAATATCCGTAGGTTACAGTTCATCTTCCTATAGAGCATCACTGCTCATCTTAACCTTTCAGTGTATCTAATGAGAAGCATTAAGAAGCCCAGTAATTGGCATTTTGTTGACAGAGATGGGGGGGGGGTAGTCAGAATGACAGAGAGAAAGACAGACAGCCAACCAGACTATATATATATATATATATATATATATATATATATATATATATATATATATATATATATATATAAGAGAGAGAGAGAGAGAGAGAGAGAGAGAGAGAGAGAGAGAGAGGAGGGGAGAGAGAGAGAGAAGAGGGGGAAGAGGGGGAGTGATAGAGAAGGGGAGACAGTAAGCGAAACAGACAGAGAGAGAGAGATAAATATGTATGTTCGAGTAGGACATCTTTGAGATCAAACAGGTTAAGCACAATTTAATTAATCATACATAATGGAGAATAATGACTATATAGCGATTAATTTGCAATTCTTCACAATACCGAATGCTAAATATAACTAAATCGTGGTTAATTATATAAAATATCAATATTTATAAACTGGCTCCATGTGATCAATTATTAGTGATTTGCTGGTCAATTTATTCATGTAAACCCAAAATTATATTTTACACATACACCTTATATATATATATATATATATATATATATATATATATATATATATATATTTTATATATATATATATATCATCAAACCGAAGATATGATAGATTTTGGTGTAAATGACCCATCGCTGACTTATGTTCATATAAATACCAAATACTGTATCACTCTATTTACAATATTTGTTGTACTTAGATACACAATAACAAGGACACGAAATGGCCTAAATTGTGCCGATATGTCGTTAACAACATTCATTTATTCATTGCACAATAACACATTTGCAGTTGCTATGCCCAATTCTTAAAGCTGCCCCGTTGGAATACACCAACAGAACCTGCTCGTGGAAGGAAAGAATATATTAAATGTGGAGTTTATTCATGAGAAATCCGGACACTGGTTCGGTGCCTCAGTCATATGTCCCAGATGAAACAAGTGCCACGATGAATATTCTGTTGTCACTAGAATTTCCAACGAGAGCGACAATGTCACAACTTGACCATTCTCTATTGCTGTGGATGACATCTTTGTTAATGGGTGTTTTATTCCTAGCACATGGAACAATAGCGTGTTAGCGTTGCTTCGTATATGAAACCCATTTCTGGCTGGAACATGAATTGTGCTATGGATTATAGATAAAATATCTAAAAAGCTAACTTTAATACACTATTTTCTTGAAAATGCAACACGCCAAATCTATAATAAAAAATATTACTCTAGACTTATGCCGCCTAATTTTAAATCATCAAAACTGAATACAATTTAAATATAAAATTACCATGATACGTTTGACTATGAAATAACAATTGTGGCTATTAACATGCTATCAGTATGTATGTATTTATTTATATCCATATTATGTTCTGCTTGAAGTGCTAATAAAATATGTTGTCAACTCGAAACATATTTATTATCAAGGAAATACTTCCTCCTCACTCGCCTGAATGCTATCTTCTACTAGTGAATAATGACTCTAGATAAGGCCAAAGATATGACTTTTCTTAAAATATAACCATCTGTACCAGTAATCCTGTTCGTCATGCATCCCGCAATGTTCATATAATACTAGATTTAGTTCAATTTAGATAATCCAGTGAAGTCATACACTCAACTAGTTTGATAGTTTTACGGTCAATATAGGTTAGTGAAGTGTATCACAAAGAATACATGTTTAATTAATAAACTATGTGTTATGCAGCCACTTTCTATTTTAAAGATAATTTGTTCACTCAGCTGTAAATGAAAATGAACCAGATCAATAGCCCTTGTCAGATTAGCCCTTGTCAGATTAGCCCTTGTCAGATTATCCCTTGTCAGATTAGCCCTTGTCAGATTAGCCCTTGTCAGATTAGCCCTTGTCAGATTAGCCCTTGTCAGATTAGCCCTTGTCAGATTAGCCCTTGTCAGATTAGCCCTTGTCAGATTAGCCCTTGTCAGATTAGCCTTTGTCAGATTAGCCCTTGTCAGATTAGCCCTTGTCAGATTAGCCCTTGTCAGATTAGCCCTTGTCAGATTAGCCTTTGTCAGATTAGCCTTTGTCAGATTAGCCCTTGTCAGATTAGCCCTTGTCAGATTAGCCCTTGTCAGATTAGCCCTTGTCAGATTAGCCCTTGTCAGATTAGCCCTTGTCAGATTAGCGTGGTGATAGACCCGTAAATTAATTATTGTGTCATGTTTATTTATCTAACTACTTGATATATAAAATTACATGATTTTACAAGATAATAGCAGTGTTATAAGTAATGCCTTCCTCCAATTTCAAATAATATATAAAGTGAAATCTCTAAATAATCATTTTTCAAACAAATATCATTGCATATAAAGGCACTCATGACAATAAACCTATTAAAGAACAAACAACTATTTATAGTGTAACTATTATCCAAGTTAATTGAACCGTATCTGTGTTTACTAAATATACTTTAAGTTGTTTTATAATTTACAAGCGGCGGAATGTTGGATGTTTAAATCTCATGGCGTAATTGGTAAAGCAGAGTACTGCCAAACTCTAGGCCATTGGCGAAATCCTATATCCTTTATTAGTGTTACCTATATTAGTGGGAGGTTTCCCGAAGAAGGATTGCTGAGCTATTTACGGACAGTCTAAACTAAGCACGGATTTACTCTTTTCTTCACTCATCCTCTGACTCGTTCACTCACTGGATGAAAATGAAAACGCTTTATTATCCTTAGGTGTTAATATTTTACTATGTCCTTACAGGAAAGTAATATTGCTAGTTATTTCATTTCATCTACTCCCTATGAGTGTTAATGAACACTGGCATGTTTTGACGCGAGTGCGGCATAGTTGTTTTAATATGTTTACTTTCTTATTAATACATTGTCGAAATAATAGCATATACATCATAATTCATGGTATTTAAACTGGTATTTAGTTTCTAGTTATTGCGGTTCAGGTGATGTCCAAATTGTGTCACCAACATTGAAAATGTCGAACTGCTTACTACTGCATCGTGCTGAAATGCAATTTAAAATATTCATTCGCTTACTCACTCGCTTACTCGCTCGCTCAATCGCCAATCACTCAATCATTCACTCAATCCTTATATTGCTAAAAAGATCAATTACACTGAAGAAGGCAGACGTGTTGCAAAGCATTTTCATATTAATATCTTAAACCTGAGAAAATATTGCGGGTAAATAATAAAACAAGGTTTAAACAAAATTAACGATAATTCACAAACCAGTTAAAATGGTATTATAAATGATAAGCCTTTCAAACATTTAATCTCCTCAATAAATGTACAAATACATTTTCTACCTTTGATTCAATTAGTTTTCGATTTATACCTATATTCTCAATTAGTTTTAGTGTTAATGCAAATAATCTGCTTATAGATAGAGAGGAGACTGCAAAATAATACATGTATATAACGCTTATCGTTTATAAAGATTGTTCGAAAGTTATATTTATAATATGTAATAATAATAATAATAATAATAATAATAATAATAATAAGTGACATTTATAGATCGCACTATCCAGCTAGATACCTACTCTAAAGCGCTTTACAGTATTAGTATCGCTGACTCAGACCTGTTTCAATCCAGCGAACACCTTAACTCCCAAGTCAGGACACAATGCATGCTATCATGTTATAGGCGTAAAGCTTCATTCAGACACACAGCCATCACGTCATGTCAAGTTCTAATTTCTCGCTTCGGTTACGAGTCCTCCGCTCTAACTGTGCCATCACGGCTCGACGTGTGTACAGCATGTTTCCTGTCGTGGCCTACAGTTAGGTTAGCTACTGCCTTTAATCGATTATCGCTACATAGTGTCAATCTGATATGATTCTTGCGAACAAGTGTTATTGTGCATCACTGGATAGGTGCTGGAATTACCGCATTCAATCCCTTTCCGTAGTGTATAACATCCTATACCGGACTTTGTGCCAGATCTCCCGGATGATTTCTTTTTTGGCAAACTAATGCTATAATATTAGTTCTTGGTTTTAGATGAAACTCTTTGTATTAGATTCTGTGAATGGTAAGTGTCTTATTTCATCCGTTAATAATGCCATTATCGGCAACAACTGTAGAGCAAGAACCCCTTTACGGTGTCGCCGATTAAAGCTGAGTTAATTGTTTCTACCGGCTCTTAGAAGTTTAGAATACTAATCTGACCAAACATTCCTAATAGGTAGGTGATAATGACATTAGTTAGGAAATTTGAAATGTTTCTGAGAACAACGAACCTAACTATGTTTCTTCACAGCAAATTAATCCATTTCCGATATATTATGCTATAAATCATTTATCTCTGAAAATTAGCAAAACTGACACTTCGTATCTAGTTACTGAAAAGCAGCTTATCCTTGGGGTCAACTAAATGATACTGTAGGCTTCTCTAATAAGAATTTCTAAACGGGATTTCCGGATTTCTTGTTTTATAAACAAACTTATTAAATTGTGCGTTTGTTGTCATGGTAGAAGGTGAATATTTTAGATTGTTTTGTAATGGAAACATACGAAATGAATCGGAAATTTATAATTCAATAAAAATTAAAGAAGGAATAGCTCTTTGTCTGTATTTTGATGTAACGGTTGGAATGAAATTTACATCACTAAACTACATTATTGCAAAACCAACTGTATCCTGCTACATCCTAGGCCGCATATATTCAAATATGTGTTTCTTTGCTCGCTTGTTCTTTCATTCACTCGCTCGCTCGCTCACTCACTGGCTTATTCAGGCATTAATTCACTCATAGAATTGTGTACAAATAACTGTTGTTTCACAAAAGGTGTTTTCTTGTACGAGTACAAATTAATTTATTCTAAGTAAGAGTCGTTTAAATATCAGTTGAATTAATAGTATATCTGGATTGTTTGAGTCATAAATTACTATCAGCATACTGATTGTAACCGTAATCTAATGGACGAGCACAGTGGCTTAATATGGGAATTACCTTACAAGGTGAAAATTTATGTCGGGTTTTAAAATAGCAATGGGTCACCTTTAGGGGAAGATATAATGTCACAACAATAGATCTTGATATTTCTATTAAAGTTTATCGGCAATAATATATCATTAGGATATTTATTTGACAGGTAATCGTTCTTGTAATGGGCTATATACTTCAACCAATAAGTTATAGACTAACAATGACAATAAATATGCTTCCCATATTTAATTTATACTTTCTAACCGCTATAAGCCACAATCGACAAATTCTCAAAAGTGCCCAAATCAGAATTGATTGATTGGCTTTAACAGCAGAAATTAATATAATTAGGGTCAAGGTATTCGGTGCACGATTTGATTGCTTTTCAGTATAAACCGAAACACGGTAGGCCATCAGAGAAAAAGAACATTTCAACACTAGAGAACACATGTACTTCTTATTGTGCGTAGTAACACAACTCTACCGGTTCGAATATCTACCGCTTTTTGATAGACCCAAAGGGAATTATGCGAGTTAAACCACTTTAGTGGGCATAAGAGTGTAGTATAAATAAACCTACAGGTAATACCGTTCGGGATTGAGCAGTTACGAAAAGAAATTCAGCAATAACAAGTTTTCGTGAGGCTTCGGTATAGGAATAAATCGCTAACTTCCATTATGGCTTCCAAAGCGGATTATTAGCTAAGTCGTGCGTTTTGCTTCGGTTTGTACACGCTTCAATTGAATATTTAGAGAAACCACAAACATTCGAGTAATACTTCAGTACAGAAGATAATTCAGAGGCGTCTAAGACATTTAGAAGTTAGTGTCTATTTATAATCCATGTGGATCAATGCCCTAAATGTGATTAGCACAGAGGCTAAAAACATCAACTCGAAAACAGTAACTACTACTACTATTCCTACAACAACAACAACTACTACTACTACAACCACTATTACTACTACTATTACTACTACTACTACTACTACTACTATTCCTACAACAACAACTACTATTACTACTACAACCACTATTACTACTGCTACTGCTACTACTATTACTACTACTATTACTACTACTACTAATACTAGTAGTAGTAGTAGTAGTAATAGTACTACTACTACTACTACTAATAATAATAATAATAATACTAATAATCATAATATAAGAATAGTATTGAATTATTAAATGGCCATTGTTGGCAGAATCCATTACAAGTCATTATGCAGTGAAAGTCACAAACTAGTCTTATAAAAACAGCAAAAAATTAAAATTATGTGTGTTATGTGTCCGAAAAAGCTGATAAATCTTACCATTTAAACTCTTCAAGTTTATTATCATTCTTCATCTCATTTCCTATATAATATATGAATATGATGATATACACGTCAAAGGTCAACACCATTCGAAGCTCACCTATATGTGTTAGATGCCAACTGAAGAGCATTAGCCATGTATTTGACAGATTCTATATAGAGTAATTTAAGTTTGACTCAGTAGAAATAGCTACATTGATTGATATTATGTTATTATTGGATGTTGATGATGATGATGATGATGATTGATGTTTTACGGCTACTGTTGTGCACAAGGTAGGCTAAATGGGCCGAGCGACCTCCAACGGTAATGAGGCGAAGCGAAAGACGAAACAACCTTCAGATGTACCCACGCCGAGATTCGAACACGGGTGGTAGTGATCTGTGATCCAACACGCTACCGCTAGACCACGGAGGCGCCCATGTTATTGTCGGAATAGCAATAGTAATAGGATAGAATAACAATAGCGATAAACATTGACGCTCGCTAAGTGTACTGCCATCAGTCGTTGAGAAAACAACAAAATACATTTTAACAACAGTTGTATTGATGAGAGGTTTTGAGAGAGGTTATTTCAATACCTTTTGTCTAATGTGGTCAGTCTTGGTTCTAAATACTGTACTGGCATAATACGATTATACTTAGATTAAATATTGTATGTGTGAAGCGGATGAGCGGATATGTAATATTTAATATGCGATAACATGTGTCATTAAAAGCTTCAGCTATCTACCATATGGCGAATTCTGTCTAGGTGGTAGTTAGATATATAAATATTATATAAATAAATAATAAGGCTAACAGTATTTATTATTCAAGGCGCGCATATAACCTCGAAATGGGATTGTTAGTTTTAAATAGTATACCTGAAGCACTATTTCAAAACTTACAGAAAATCTCTGATATTTATTGTCATACAAATAAAAACACATTTTCTTGAAATAATGTTGTAAAAGGCATACATTCGACTGTATCAGATTTCGTCCATTGTATGGTAGAACTTGATTGCAAACCAATTGTTATATATAATGAATTTAGCATATTGAGAAACACTGTTAAGATCTGAAGTAAGAGTCGTTTGAAAGAAAACACCGACTATGACAGTTTATTAAACAACGAACACCAATCCATGTACTGTCATAATTTTGCATATTAATATGAAATTTACCTTGTTATCACTGTTACTGTTTATGAAGAGATAATATGCGTTGATATCGGGTAACGAGGATTCCTTAGAATCTTAACGCGTGTTCTCACTAATCACGAACGCTTCTCATAGAAACCTTCGTAATAAGTTCGTTTTCTCCCAATATGATTCCAGATGATGGTCAAGATTCGCTAGCTGGGATCTGATAATTGATACAATTTCACCTTGTTAGCCGGGTTTCACAAATCGTTATCTGTTCTGGCGTAATTGGCGGATGTCGAATGTTTTCTAACAACTCCAGCCTTGCCGTAACGGGGGAAAGGCTACAGAGGCTTAACTGGTGAAGTTTTGATTGACGCATTTCTGTCTAGAATAATTGATCACAAATATTAGTCTAACATCATCTATGAAATTGTTAATTCGGAGCTGTTTGATCATATTGTTCTGGCTCACGTTCTCCAGTTACACACATTCAAGTAAATGCCCTGATATGAATATAATATGTAGTAACTTGGTTAACTTCTTCTTTTTAATAAAAGGAATACACACACGTATAATAATGTATGTGAGTGGCGTATTAGAATTAACTTAATATAGGTTATTATGTAAAGGTTAGTCAAATGTTTATTTTGTTTATTATAATTATTATCATTTCTTCTGATGAATTGTCATTTGTCGTGTATAAGAGAAACTGTACAGGTATGCGCTGCATTATTAGCCTCATGAAATGTAATGTTAGTAATACATTTGGGTAGTTAGTATCAGGTAGTAACAAAAAAAGGTAAACTTTAGTCATTTAGGTGGCATGAGTTTATTAGAAGGAAGGATAACATATTAAACAATTTAGTATTATGGATTTAATACCTTACTGGAAAAATAATCTGTTGCATATTGTCAGACATGCCATCCCTTAATGTCACGTTATCTAAGTACAGATAACACGAGTGAGAAATAAGCAACCAGACGGGCTGGTTACTAAACATGACAACTCAACATCTAATAATAATAACATCCGTATCCATGTGTTCCTAGATTATGATCTAGATAAAACGCCATGTCATCGCACATGCGTTCGTGCGTACGTGTATGTGTGCATGTGTCTGTGTGTGTATGGGGGGGGGTAATGATTGTAGTGCACTCATAGCCATATTAACTTCGAAAGACGTGTAAAAATACATTAACACTCAGTAACATCAATGATAAAAACATTTCATCCCCGACTATTTCATATTTTATTTATGGGTAACTGTCTACAAACGGCTAAAATCTAAATAAACCTTTTTTTTTCATTTTCGCTTTCCATTTAAAAACTTCTTACAGTTTTATTGTTTTCAAAAAATAACTTAGATGATTACATTCTCAACCGTTCTGAGTAAGATACATACATTGGATGTCGTAACCGTTAATTAATTCATGAAATTGTTTGTTTATTAAATAAACAACAAGACGAGGGACAGATTATATAGAAAGGTAAATATATATGGACACAGCATAGATATTACCTGATTTAACATTGATGTAGGATAATTATTGAAAACTGTGGTTTCATAATTTTATATATATATATATATATATATATATATATATATATATATATATAATATAATAAATTATTAAAACTATATATATATAATAATATTATTATTTATACCTCATCATGATACAATTATGCGAGCGTGTCACAAAACAAATAACAATTGTTCATTTCTAGTAGAAACAGTAATTTCCGTTCCTTTTTATAGCTCACTTCGATATCTGATTAGAAACAAAACATGAAGTCCAGCTATTGTCTATAACCCAAAATAGTGTTTACATCTCGTAGGTACAGTCTCCTCTTCGTTGTGTAATTGCATTCTTTAATTGTGACTTTAGCGAAATATCACTTCACTGACAAGATGTGAGAAGACATTTGGTATTTTTCTCTTTGCAACGCAGCTAAGGCTAATTCCTGTGATATATTTGTCTCTATATGCACATATCTCAATGGCCGAGTTATTTTTAATGAATGCATAATAAGTTAAAACTGTCTCTGGATAAACCCTCCCGTAATACAGATTGGCGTACTGACTAATTTAAGTAGTCATCACTTAAATGTAGAAATCTCTTTAATATTATCTTAATATACAAGTTTGGACAACGTTCAGAGTTAGGTAAAACTGAAAGTCTGCGACTAAGTAATTAAGAAGATAGTTAAACTAAATGACTGAATATTAACTACACTGTTATATGACACTGAACATAATCAGTCAAATATTTTACTTTGATTTTGAAATTAAAATACACAATTTGTTTTTTATCTTTGGATATGTTTGTCATTTATCTCATTATGAAATATTTGTCGAAATAATTTAAACACAGATTAAATAGATAACGCTTTAGAAGGCGATTATTATCTGAAAGAGAAGAAATGCATATGAATAATTATAGGTTAGACGTAATCTTCACATTTATTGTCGTCCAAACCAGTCCTTTTATAGGCTATTCGTTTTTCATGTAATTTTATGGCTAAAGAATAAAAGAACCTACTCCCATGCCCAATTCAGTGTAGTAACGTATGCGTGAGGAAATATGATGCGATCAAAAGAAAATGTCTTTGTCAGAATGAGATTATGACATCTTAACAACTTCTGTTTTGAAGGAACTCTTTCATCGGATTTGATGTAATGATCAATGTAGTTATTCTAAAAGCAACGCTTTCTAAGAGTATTCAGCACCACGCCTAAAATATAACAATTAACACAATAAGGGTATATATCGCTAGAATAAATGGTGTTCTCACTTTAGTAATGATCAGAGACGTCTTTCAATCTTTTGACGCCTTACTAGGTTCAGGTTTAAAAGAGATATAATGAAATTAAACGATGGAAATTTATATAGAGTACTAACTACTTTCTGGTAATCTAGAGAGCTAATATAAAAAGGTGATACTCCTCAAAGCCATAACATGTTCATGATATTCGGCCGTTGTTCTTGTTTAAAGGACTGGCCATAAATCACCGTCAGTCCTAAGATCATAATATTACATTACTCAGATTTGCATAATCTTTTCAGACTGGCTTAAAGTCTTCATTGACATTTAAAAATTGATCATACTCCTTTCCCCTGATATTAGATGTCGTTTTTTGTTGATGAATTTTGTATCCGTATTATTATTATTATTATGATATTAACTATTTTCCTTACAAGCCACATAGTAATCACCTCTGTACATTATGATTATGCATTATATTATTATAACTACAATAACTTAAGATTCACAATATATTGCATTGCAAACATGTAAAATTAATAATAATAATCCTAATAATATAATATGAATCATCCATATATTATCACATTATTCCATTACAGTTTCAACACATTTTTCGCCATCTGTCGAAACTTCTGAAATCTCTTGCTAGCATACCTGTTCAATCTCAACAATCAATTTTCCAACACTGCACTATTGCCTATCAAATTCTTTCTTCTGGAGAACCTTCATATATATTTTCCATGCTTTCTTTATCACCCAAGCCCAAAAAACTCCGTTCATCTAGGGACAAAGAAGGATTAAAAATGTCATTTTTGTCAGTTCATAGGGTTTTTTGTCAGTTCATAGGGTAAAACCCATGCATGGGACTCGTCCTTTTTATGTTGCTGTCCCTATTCTTTGGAATCCACTCTCTGTCATCAAGTAGCATATTTCTTTCCGTCACCATTTGAAAACTCACCTTTTCAGACTGGCTTATTCTTCCTAAATTTCCTTCCAATTTGATCATTGCTGATGAAATTTGCATCGTACCAAGACTATTAGTTTGTCTCACCCTGTATTAGGTGCACCATTAAGCTCGATTCTTTTCGAGGATATTGGCGCTATAGAAGTTTTGTAATTATTATTATTATTATTATTATTATTATTATTATTATTATTACTACAAACACACACACTCACACACACATACACATACACAAAACACATACACACACACACACACACACACACACACACACACACATATATATATATATATATATATATATATATACAATATATATAGATTTCAGCTGAATATATTTACATTGAAACTAAGTGGTAAAATTAATAATAAATAATAATAATAATATGAACTCATCCAGTGAGTGTTATCACATTATTCCTATTACATGCTTTCGAAACACATTTTTGTTGTCAGAACTAACACATCATTGAAGGAATCGAAACTATGGCTGAGCTACATACTGCTTTTGGCTCCAGAAATAACTGATTCATTCAAATCATAACAATCAATATTTCCAGTGAGTGACTGAATAGAAGGCTAAGTGAATGTTTTATCTAGGTACAAGGGCGTTATGTGACAAAATCGTTGAATGGGGAAACAAGGATCCGTATCTGGAAATTCAAAACTTGGCCTACTAAATTTTTATCAGCTTCCATATTTAAGTGCACATCCAAGATTCCTTACTAGTTTTGCACGTTAAACTCAAGAGAACATGACAATAGGAAACGACAAAGAAGGATTAGAAAATGTCATGTTAATGTTATTCTCATTTATTTTCAATTAGTTTCACAAAGGCACTCGAAGAAACAGCATTCCAGTGAATTTACGGCTTCGTTCTTTGCTAGACTGTGTGCAAAATCCAGGGGGTATTAGGGTCGGTCGTCATTAATGTGTGCACTTAGTTGCACGTTGGTTGTAACGTAACCTATCAGGCTGCAAGCTACACGCATTTGTCTAAATTTTTTGTGAGGTTTGAATGTGCATGGACGCCTTATGCTTTTCGAACAATGTCACTCAATTAGAGCAGATACACAACAAATTTCACGGGGCACAAAATGGACCCTTGAGGTCCTCAAAACAGGAGTCTTGCAAGTACAGATATTTCTTCCATTATCATGACGGCTTGTGTACGGTTACTAAGAAGAGTTCAAACGCTAAGGAAACCCCACCTTTACACCTAGCCTATCGGATAGTCTCCAATCAATATATGGCGATCCATGCTGTCAAGCGTGGCACTTAGATCGAGAAGTATAAGAATCTTACGTTTGTCTTGATTGATGGACAAAAGAACGATTGTTTTTTGCCTTAAAAGGCCCAGTCTCAATACCGTGTTTCTTTCTGTAGGTTGACTGTAGACCATAATTAAGGCTATCAGTGGAAATATGCAACTTTAGCTGGTTAGCCTTGGTCAATCGGATAAGCTTTTCGTGTACAATCAAGGACTACAGTTATTGTATTGCGATCGGTCATCGACATTACCAAAAGCTTTTTTATGAACTTTAAATATTTGCGAGATAACAAAGAAATATTTACAATATCCTTAATGATTTGTAATTTGTAGCAGCTCGTCTTTATATTACTTAGGATGCAGGTAGGGATTGAATAGTGGGTATACGGTTCATCAAGATGCTTATATAAAAAAAATGTGATGGTGTGTGTTGTTATTCTCATGACAAAAATGCAGAATTTGTTTGCCAGAAGCTCAACAGAGGAAACATGTGGTAGTTTTAGTATTCAATTACTGCCTATCCTGTTAGACAGTTATGCGTCTATCTTTTTCACATTCTTCTATATCTGTGGATTAAAACCAGTTCTACTCTTAGAAAAACACTATATTCACCGTTTTACATACATTCCTGTATGTTTCATAATGTAGCGTTAAAGAGGTTGGGCGCGATGTCCTCTTTGTTTTCCTGTGATTTGTCGTAAGAACAATATCATTCGGTATGCATAAGACACAAAGCTGATAGATTTCAAAATAATTCAGATCTACATTCAAATAAGCGCTGTGATAAAAATGCTGTCGAACTAAATCAAAGTTCGCGGTTTTGTTGATTTAGGTCATATAAGTTGAGTGGCACAAGTAAGTTTTACTCTAATAAATTATGTCTTTCTGTAATTATATAGTCGTATATATTGTACTTGGTGGAAAAAGGACTAACTGCATATATAATTAATGTTCCTAATTTAATTAATCATGAATTAGGCACGTCAGCACAGCATACAACAACAGATAATAACGACGATCGTGATAACTAAATAAACTAATGTAGCTCTTCCATATTCAGTTAACGTCAATATATAAAATGAGGTTGAAACTTGGCCTTCCCTCTGATTTCCCTCCATTAGTGTTATGTCTTATTTGTTTTTCTATAAGGATGAATGCAGATTGGACATTGAATGATCATTCTTCACACATTACATTGTTACGATAAATCGGTTATATTTACTCCATTAACCATTAAAGTAGAACGGATAATAATATACTTTAATTTTACTACCAGTTTAAGACATTACGTTAATGATATTTTAATAAATATGTGTAGCCTGATTCATAACGACGCGTACGTGTCTTAATAAGCGCATGCGCGACATTGTAACTAGTGATGCTGTAACATAAATGGTGCAGGCCAGTTTTTTGTTCTTGTTTAAACCGATGATACGTTCAGCTAAAAGATATTTGCCGGATATTACACCGACATTTCGTCGGGAGCCGAAGAAGAAATATAAATGTTTCATTTCCCTCATCGTCACCTTACAGCAATATTCTTTGAGATCGATTTCCAGTTACAGAGAAACTGGAATGGTCATATTGCTATAGAAATGTCTCTCTCGTTGTCAGCCATTAACCTTTACGTACAATAGATATTGTCTACTGAGTTCCTTCAGCTAATTCTCTTTTTGTTCAATGATTGATTCAATCTGTGAATATGAGGGGGGACAGTCTATTAGCTATATATTGGCCTCTTCTATTTTTACACACACATAAAAACATACACACGCACACACACACACACACACACACATATACATATATAAATAAATAAATTATATATATATATATATATATATACATATATAAATAAATAAATGATATATATATATATATATATATATATATATATATATATATATATATATATATATATATAATATATAAATAATAAATGTATATATATATATATATATATATATATATATATATATAGATAATATTATATATATTAATCAGTAACTGTGGCCATAATTTACATTTGCCTAAAAACAATGTGAGCTTAATCAATTATATTGCTAATAAAGTAGTCGTAATTTATTATTACTTTTAAACTTACTGATTACTTTTGATCGTGTCTATTATAATCTATATGTAAATTGTATTATGCTACTGTTCCCACACCTCAAATATTAATATGTATTATATATAAGTTCTAGAAAATATTCTAAATATTATATGTTAACCAGCTAATTGCTTTACCAGAATCAACCACCGCTGACAGGAATCAACAGTTAACATAATCAACTACTTTACTCATGCTTACTAGCTAACCTTTAGAAACAAAGCTTTGCCTTTTATGTTTTCTATCCCAATAACCATTTAACAATGTATGACGTCATATTGCTATCAACTCAGTTATGCTGGTTATAGCATAATTATAGTATAATAAGCAAACAATTAATCACTCGAAAAACGAGGCTACATTTACCAGAAAGTATATAAATTCCGTATAGGTGTTTAGCGATTTACATCATTTGTAATACACTGTAGTTGTATTGAATTTCTATCTATAAATATCGCCTTTATACCAGACACAAATGATCATTTTGAAATAATGGTGGAAATCCCAGCCCAGGCTTAATGTAAATACTGCAAGATCGAGATCTCAAGAAATGGAGAGAAACAAAATCAAACTTGCTTGCACATATTAAGATTTTTCAATAAATAATCTTATTATTAATTACTGAGTATAAAGATTAATGGTAATTTTCAAATCTGCATAAGCAGTATTGTTTAAGTTAAAAATTGGTTTAACACATACAGTATGTTTTTCTATTATTAATTAGTCGTAGCGATATAGCCATTTAAACTAGATGGTCAGAGAAAATATCATTCTGGGTCATCGAAATTATCCACAAAAGATAAGCAGCCCGTTATGTATAGTAAAAATGACCACGCTAGATTGTTGCTACGCAGAAACTAGTCACCCTAAGCACCAAAACGATGCGATCCTTTTCAACAGTAGACGGTTAGACATTCAATACATATAGCCACAACCTAGATCCAAGTTATGTGGTACCCAGTTATAAACATCCATCTACGCATCTGATCATGGATAAAACCAAATATATTCATCACTGTATGTGTCGGATACTGGCCGAGGTAACGCATGACTACCTCGTTCCCATATTGTCAGTATACAGTGTTTAATCTGAGCTAGCAGTAATGTCATCGATCCTAGTAAACTATAAATAAACGACTCCTGGATAAAATTGGTACACATTTGTGCTAAGATTTCTTACATGTTTTAACCGCATAACCAAGGTATGTGTATCATGTGATCATTAAAAACAATAGATGAGGTAATAAGAAAATGAAAATCTATAATATTTATTTCTGGCCTTAGATATAGGACGCATTAATACGAGAACAACCCAGATGTCTTCATTATGGGACTTGAGTAATAAGGTTTCTTAACTCTCTCGGACAAAAATTATTTTTACCCAAAGAAATGAAGAATCGTTTTGACTTAACCAAAGAAATTAATTTGGCCAGTTAAGAGATAACAAGGTTATCTATTACAGAGCTTGAAGGTTAGTAAAATTATGTGTAGTTAAAAGTTAATAAAGATTAACCTTCAGAGAAAAGATCTACTGCCAGAAAAACAGATCTTGATCATTTATTGACAGCTCTTCAATTGTCCAATTACGTTCCACATTAGAAGCGTCTTGAGTAATGTAATTAAATGTTAGGTTTCAAA
This sequence comes from Paralvinella palmiformis, assembly GCA_025642065.1. Lineage (NCBI taxonomy): Eukaryota > Metazoa > Annelida > Polychaeta > Terebellida > Alvinellidae > Paralvinella > Paralvinella palmiformis. The sequence goes on along the minus strand of JAODUP010001434.1, from coordinate 27,910 downwards.
AATGGCGTCGATTCATTGCCAGTTCTCTAATCTAGACTAAGTACAGTTTATGTTCAAGTATTGATTGTCTAGCAATAGCGTTCTGATGGATTTCACAATTAAACACAACGAGACCTTAAATACTCCCTTCATATACAGTGACGTTGCAAAGATCATTCGCTTTTTAATATCTAATACCCTCATATCTATTAGTAAGTTACCAGACTTTAAAGAGCCAACACGTTTATGCATTGCAGCAATTATGTTAATATATACTTAACACATGTTGGCTTTTTAAAGGCTGGTAATGGCAGCTGATTGTGAATCTTAGCAAACAAAAGTTCATATTGCTTTGATTTGTTTTATTTGATAACTGTTGTTTTCACCAAGAAAAGGCAAACATTACTGCTGTTGATAATGAAGCCGGGTAATGAAATTCATCTATTCTACAGCGAAAAGTAGGGTATTTTTAAACAAGTATAACTTACTTGTGACGTAGTTTTACCAACCAAAATGATCCTGTATCTTTAGGGTTAGATCAGATGACACGCAGATCCTCTGTTTCGAGATATTGGCCACCTGGAAAATATGTATTGTAAAACAACATGTAATTACACATAATAACTAAATTTCACATATGATTTAAACAATAGAACTAAAATGACCAGATTCGACTAATACACAATTAAGTATGTAGCATTAAAAATAATTCAACATATAATAGAGTCAGTGATAGTACAGTGTCACAACATACACATGACATACTGAAGACACTATATATCATAAATATTTCAATAACAATGACAAGATCAAGGAAGGTGTACTGATATGACTATTTGGGGATGTTTTACTTCTTTCTGGTGGATGTTTTACTATCCATTAGTTTTCTTCTGCTACTGTTGCATCTGTGAATATTTTTTCTTTGATTGCCTTCGTCAAAAGGGTATTTCCCTGTGAGAACAATTAATCTGCAACCTTCCGGCACTCTGTGAGATATTTCTCCTTCTTTGCAAGAATGTCACCATCTCCTTTTGACTTTCTCTTATATTTTTCCATGAACTTTCTATCATCCTCTTCTTGTTCGGCGGATCTAGCTTTCTCTCGGTCTGTTTTAGCTTTCTTCCTTTCCTCATCCTCTTTTCTCCTTCGGTAGTTTGAACTAGCCAGTTTACATGATTGTAGCATATCTCTTGGAATGGTGAGATCATGCAAGTCGGTCTTCATGCTCTTCACAAAGTCACTGACCATTCTGATGCCAGAAAGAGTCTCAAATGACATTGTATAGCGATCAGTTCCTAATGTTGTTGGGTTTTTTGTTGTTGTAGGAAAGAGATCTCTGAACATCGACACTATTTAGCTATCACAACATAACATTCTTTCGTCTTCTTGATTTCTAGATCTGGTGGTTTCAGAGTACTTCTTCGTTTCAGGTGGGTTTCAGCGTTATCACATTCATCATCAGCTATATTCCTTGTCAACATTTCATCCTCGAGGAATCAGCTGAAGACACTTCTGATCAACTGACAGCACTTGTCATACAGGATATGTACAACAGGACCTTCAGATTGCAAAATGTGCAGGAAAGGTTCAAACACTTTGGCCACTGACGATAAAAAACTTTAACTTTGCTGGCATATACTTGTCTTTCAAGCTGGCACAGATTCTTCTGTATTTGTCATTCTTCTCATATTCATTCCCAGAGATATTTGGCCTTGTAGTTGGCTATTACTCTCTGCTCTGTTGCAGGTCCAGTGTTAGCCACCTTGATTGGACATATCTGATGAAGAACCTTTCCTCCGGGTTTATGTTATTCAAAACTGCAGCAAAATCTTCTCTTTTACATGGTGACTGTTTAAACCAGTAAAACAAATCCAAACATAGTTGATCAACATCCATGCCATACTCTTTTAATCCATATCTGAACCCATTGTGTGCAAAACGGAGATTACAGGGGAGAAAAGGCAAAAGGCCAGGCAACCCATCAATTTCAGCTGCTCATTGAGAAGCCGCCATATGGTTTTGTTGACGTTGAGGCCATCTGAGGATAGACTTAGAAGTTTACCTGCCTGAGGTTGGTACCCAAGTTCATTGAGATACTCCAGCAAGCACTTGGCTACATCTTCGGCGTTTGCATGGCCAAGCAATAGGGCTTTGAAGAAGTGAACAACAACTTGTTCCTGAGATGCTGACCAGTATCTTAGTAAGACATCCATCTGCTTCTTGCCCGGTTGTCTAGTAGTTTAATCGAAATAAAGTGTGAAGTAGGCCTGGCTTATGTTGGGTTTTATCTTAAAATAAAGGCCAAGTCCATCAGAAATTATGCCTTATTTCTTGCCAAACAGAAATGTGATGACACTGCTCCAGGGAACATTCTTTTGAAACGGTTTGTCACACCATCGCAAGAACCAAAAGACCAATTTTCTGCGTGATTCTTCATGACCCACAGTATTTCAGCCTTTTTCAGCTCTTGTGTATTTTTAGCAAATAACATTGGCTTGGCCATTGGAATAACAGTGGAATATACGGGTAATGATCTGCGGCTGGAGCTGGATGCGGATGAAAATGACACATATGTTGTAGATGTGGCTTGACACTCATCTTTCACTCTCAGAAGTTTCTGGCCAACACGTGCAAGTTGAAGTTGCTTGTGTTTAATGTTATCTGCATGGTTAAGTATATGCAGCGTCCGTCCCGGATTGCTTATGGCAGTTCGTGCAAACAGCTTTAAACGCATCGTTGGGATCTTGCTCACACCATCCACCAATACGATATCATTGTCTGTCTTTTGACTCCAGCCAGTTATACTGGAATTTAGTGTTCCCATGTGGCATGTTTATATATTGACAGTGGCGATGGTGTTTACAAAATCATGTCTGAAAAAAATGTAGTGTATAATATGGTATACTTCATAATGCTAAGATGTCATAATGCTAATTAACATGAATCAAATGATAAACAAGCTTGATGACATCTCCAGTATGATTTGCTGCAACTCACACAGTGGAGATTAGGAGCATAATATCCCTCAGATATCTTCATTGGGATGATTAATGTTATCATATATGTATGTCAAGACCAATACTCACCATAGCTACCTGTATTGCCCTGTCGCTAGGTTCTATGAGGTCAGAAGACAAGCTGTCCAATCCATTGAAACAGCGGAATTTCTGCATGTCATTAATATTTTCTGGAAAAAGCATTGAAAAAGTAGAAAAGTAGGGATAAATCAAAGGTCTGTTATATTTATTCTCTCTCGCCCCACTCTCTCTCTATCCTTCTCTCACTCTCTTCCCCGTTACCTTCCTCCCCCCCCCCTTGCTCTATCTCTCACTGTCTCTTTCTATGTCTGTTTGTGTGTTTTGGTGTTTGTATATGTATAGTTATTATGATAATGATTATCATGATTAAGATCACCTTCATTATGATTGGTATCATTAGTTATAGAGATATCTCTCGTAACGTACATAAAGACATGTTACTTAAAAGATATTTATTTCAATTTATTCGAATACAGAAAGGACAATATGATGTGTATCCCAGAGTATTTCAATTCAATTCGTTTATTTCAACGTTCATAATACATAATTTTAATGAAATCAAACACGTGTAGAATTTTAGAAATGGTTGAAGCATTGTTATAAATGCGCACACAACACACACACACACACACACACACACACACACACACACACACACACACACACACACACCCCTTTTAGCTTCCCCGCGGAGACTAATACTATAGATTTAAAATATATGGCACGTTCGGTGGAGAAAACCTTGCCAGTTGCGTGGCTGGATGAAACACTCATTCTACTATAGTGCCACAGCCGAGGCGCAAACCTGCATTACACATTCTATAAATAATAACAGGATTGAGAAAATTATATGACGGTTATCATATGTACAAAGGCGTTGTCAAAAAAAGGTTACGGAGAAAGAAGCAAACAAAAACAGGAAGATTGAAAGAGAAAAAGTTGCAGTTATGCACGATGCCTGTTTGGTGACGATTTATACTAAATATTATTCCACACAAACTAAGTATAACTAAGTTGGGCTTTTAGTGCTACTTAAACAAAAGCCTTTTGCTTAGTATCATAAAACCAGAATTTCAATTAATTGAAGGATGCAAAAGCTTAATTCTTGAAAAAATTCATAAAAAGGTATTTTCAAAGGTACTGCTCAACAACAACTGTAGTAATAATATATATACAATAAAGTGTCCTTCTTGACAGTTGTCATTCACAGATGTATATAAAAACCCAATAATAAATTTGAACAATCAACATTATTCATTGGTAAAAGCATCTTAGAATATTTAGAACATACTCTGAACTGACGCAAGCTTAATTAAAATACTAATGGATTCAGTTATCACAGGGGAACATCAAGTTTCAACTTCATATTATATATTGATGTTGACTGAATATGAAAGAGATACATCAGATTATTTACAGTTATCACGACTGTTGTTGTTATATTTTGTTATATGCTCTTCTGACATGTTTAATTAACCATGTAAGAGTCCTTCAAATTAAGTACCCTTGTAGAATAATTAGATAATCATAATACTCAGTAGCATTTCTCACAATAAAAGGTAATCGTTTATGCTCAAGTCAGCCAGTGGACATACCATATTTTGGACCAAGAAATAATAATAATAATAATAATAATAATAATAATAACAACAACAACAATTATATATGCAGTTAGTCCTTTTTCCACCAAGTACAATATATACGACTATATAATTACAGAAAGACACAATTTATTAGAGTAAAACTTACTTGTGCCACTTAACTTATATGACCTAAATCAACAAGCCCGCGAACTTTGATTTAGTTCGACAGCATTTTTTATCACAGCGCTTATTTGAATGTAGATCTGAATTATTTTGAAATATATCAGCTTTATGTCTTATGCATACCGAATGATATTGTTCCTACGAAAAATCACGGGAAAACAAAGAGGACATCGTGCCCAACCTCTTTAGCGCTACATTATGAAACATACAGGAATATATGTAAAACGGTGAATATAGTGTTTTTCTAAGAGTAGAACTGGTTTTAATCCACAGATATAGAAGAATGTGAAAAAGATAGACGCATAACTGTCTAACAGGATAGGCAGTAATTGAATACTAAAACTACCACATGTTTCCTCTGTTGAGCTTCTGGCAAACAAATTCAGCATTTTTGTCATGAGAATAACAACACACACCATCAAAAAATTTAATATAAGCATCTTGATGAACCGTATACCCATTATTCAATCCCTACTTGCATCCTAAGTAATATAAAGACGAGCTGCTACAAATTACAAATCATTAAGGATATTGTAAATATTTCTTTGTTATCTCGCAAATATTTAAAGTTCATAAAAAAGCTTTTGGTAATGTCGATGACCGATCGCAATACAATAACTGTAGTGCTTGATTGTACACGAAAGCTTAACCGATTGACTAAGGCTAACCAGCTAAAGTTGCATATTTTCGCTGATAGCCTTAATTAGGGACTACAGTCAACCTACAGAAAGAAACACAGTATTGAGACTGGTTTTTTGAAGGCTAACAAAATCGTTCTTTTGTCCATCAATCAAGACAAAGGTAAAATAGTTATGCTTCTGGATTTAAGTGCCGGGTTGACAGTGAGTGCCCACACACACACAAACACAAACACGCACACACGCACGTATACACGCACCTACACCCACCTACCCCAGCACACACGCACCTACATGTACCCCCCCCCCTCCCCCACACAGATCAGAATACGACATGCTTTGAAACAAATGCCATTCTCACAGCTTTATATTGTATGTACGAAGAAGGGGCTATTTCATGCTGGACTGTGAATTATTTAGGGGCCAGTTTGTTTATCTTAAATAGACAAGTGTATTAATTTCTCTCTGTGTTTGTGGCTATTTCTCTGTTATGTTTGCTCTTCTAATTATTCCACTGGCTTTATGATATATAGAAAATAGTTTTCCTTATGACACCGATGTAATCTAATTGTCAAATATTGCTATATATTTATATAATTGTTGCTAATAATGCAAAGTTCATCAACAAATGGTCAGATGGAGTAGAAACATAGGAAGGAAAAGAAGTCTGAAAAGGTGAATTTTTAAACTATGCTATTTGATGACTGAACATATTCAAGGAGTAAATTCCAGAGATTAGAGAGAACAATTGAAACAGTACGAGTCCGGGCATGAGTGTTAACCCTCCGAATAGACAAGTGAAAACCAGATGAACGCAGCTATCTGGGCTAGGGTGCTACAGAAAGCATGGAAATAGGTACGAAGGTTCTCCACAAGAAAGAGTTTGATAGGCAGTGGTGCAGAGTTTTAAAATGATGCGAGATTGAACATGGAGCTAATGAAGTGACATCAGGAATGGGACAGAATGGGAAAACCGAGAAGACCGTGTGATAACCCTAGCTATGCATTTCTGAACACACTGAAATGTTAGAATATCCTGCATGTTATAAAGAATATAGTTTCAGTAATCAAGCCTACTAGTAACGAGTGATGTAGGAATGGTTTTGGTGAAGATAACGAATATGGTAGAAGCAGCTGCGATATGTCAGAGAAATATGTTTTCTGAAATTAAAATCACTATCAAATCTAACACAAAGATTAAAAACAGAGGCTGATGGTATGATGCTATGATTAAGCATGGGCGTAGGGTTGGAATTGAGCCGAAATCTATTGTTTGTAATTCAGCTAGAGATATCAATGAGACATTATTATTATTATTATAAATTGGTGATTTGATAAATTCTCATGATGTCGATATTATGGTATTAAGAAAGAAACTTGGCTCTATATTTCATGGGACTCCTTCAATCGATTCATGTCTGTACGATACCAAAGGTAATCAGTCAGGTTTGTTGTTTTATTTTGTTTATTCAGCACAACCTTTATTTTGGAGTGGTTGAGAAACCTTCTCCCCACCACTCACAGGGGAGCAATACGGAAATATGAAGCCGAAATACAATGAGGGTGGTCACTGTCAGAGTGGTTTACGTCCTCATGGGCTCTTTAACGTCCCACTTTATTTTTAATAATTCAGTGTAGACGGCAGCGCCAATTAACGTGGACAGCCACCCGTGATGTTGTTAGCCGAGAAATTAATCTTTGGAATAGTTTTGACCTCTTGTTGGGATCGAGTCAGTCAGGTCAGCGTGCCGTTTATATCACATTCACCTGTGCTGGTCAACAGCATGCCAAAAAGATCATTTTCTGTCGGCAGTATGCTACTTTCTTGGTAGATTTCATCAAGAACATTCAGTCATCTACCAGTCTTCTGAATACGGCCTGGATTTAAGATGACATTGCGGAAACATATAATTCTGGCATCAAGGGATGGATCGAAAAAGATACACAACTGCAGAAAAGGATTATAATCTTGAGGGCTAATGAGGAACTGGCCACCGAATTCAGCTATTAGGGATACCTTTAATATTCATAAACCTCTCATGAGTGATGCTGGTGTGACGAGTGCTGATGTCAAATTTGAAGGTCAGCCCTGACACAATTTGCACATGCTACTCATAATGAGGTATGTAATATCATCCTGAAGTCTCCATCAAATTCTTGTGAACCTGTCATACTGTCCACAACTCTTGAAACAAGTAGTATGTGTACAAGACACTTCATGATATGATGGATGATGGACTTCATGGGCCTATCTCTCAGTACTTGGAGAAACGTTTTGTGTATCAGCCAACAAAGCATCTGGGGTCTGAATCACTCTTAAGTGTACTAAAAAATACGTGCCGTGACATACCGGAATAGATGTTTCAGAAAGTCTGTGGTGACACTTATAAGACACTTGATGCCACCAAGGAGGTAAGAACTAATCTTTTATTTCAGCTTATCTCATTTAAATACGATGTGTATTTAGTTGAGTATGTTAAAAATGCATTTAGCAAATTTATAAATCTACTACATCTGTATTATCTACCATCTTAAGCGCCTAACAGTAATCTTCTTAAACAGTATTTAAGTCGCTGTGCAAACTTCGCATATTATATTATTATTATTATTGCACATAAATATTAATTTATGAAATCTTTATACTGGTTCGTATATTTTAACTGGTGTATATACTTTGCCCTTGATCCTGGTATTTACCTAGAAAACAAATAATTTCATGAATGAACCAACAAACATGATGTGGTATGTCTGTCTCTCATTTGGAGTAAATGAAGACAACCCAACTGAGTTATTTTGTTGAAAGGGATTTTATTATGGTGAGTACAGTTGTTATCCCTGTCATTGAACTCTGACCTACAAATTAAGTAATTATTGTTATGAAACGTAAAGCGAAAAAGAAAATGCTTAAGGTCTTTTCACGTTTTACTTTTTTACGAGCTACTTTGATTAGAAAACAACTTGCGACGCTTGATCTGTCGGACATCTGCCAATACGGTTGACATAGGTAGGGTTTGTTTGATTATTTGAACCCTGAACGAGGTATTCTTGTGTATAGGTTTCTTTTGAACCACAGGAAAGTATTGCTGAATGTAAACTGAGTTGTCAAAAGAGTTATTTGGTTCACGCACTAACTCATCATTGAATTACACGCACATGTTTTTTTTTTGTACTTTCTGTTTCTAGCCTGCATATAGCCGCGTTCCTGTGAACGTGGCATATTTATTACGTACACAAGAGGATTAGCCTGTCTTCACAGGCTGATGAGTAGGACAGACAAATGCATAGGTTTACGTAAGATTAGATATGTAGAGGTGTCTAATTAGTTAAGAATAATATATATGGCTTTATTTATGTTTAAATGTATGGAGGTATATGTTTCATAGGATGCTTAGGTGTTAATGTTTTGAACAAATGCCAATATATATATATATATATATATATATATATATATATGTGTGTGTGTGTGTGATACGCACACACACGCACGCACCCCACGCATACAGAGATACAAATATACACCTACACACACACATGCACACACACACATATTCTCCCGCATATTATGAGTAATTAGGTTGAACTGATATAGGAAAATTGCTGAATGTATAGCTATTATAATCCAGACGTGTCATTCGCCGTATCGGAGATCTACCCGAAACCTGCTGTTCTTGACTATAGGTCAAATAAATCAATGGGATAGGTGCTTTAATTTATATATCACCACACCTAACTGCATCTACTCAGTGACGCTAAAGTAGGCGTGTGTGAAAGTTCACTTAGCGATGAACGGAAACCTAGATGATAGGTTCGTGTAATCCATTGTGCAGTACTGTTACTTTTTATAGCTAAATCACTTCACTGCTTCCACATGGAGTTGGTGTTAATTGTCTCACGTTTTCAACAAACATAGTGATTTATTATCTAGGTGTCAAATGATCCGAATCGTAGTTAATCTGTTTGGTGCATAGCAATCCAGAAAACACAGGAATCCAGAAACGTATGACAGCCTGATCCCACAGCACATGTTGTTTATATGCGAGCTGTGGTGACAAATGGTGTTTTTTTTAAGTGTTTCCGCTTTTGTACGTAGACTGCATGTAGCCCTTTTCCTGTGGCCGTGACATATTTGTCGCGTACGAAAAGCGAATTAGTTGGTTCCCACAGGCTGATGAGTAGACCAGACACATGCATAGGTATACGTATTATATTTATGTAGGTAGAGGTCTCAAAGGATGTTTAATGATGATGATGTTCTGCGCCAGTGCCACTATATATGTCTCCTAACACACACACACACTTGTGCGCGCGCAGACATACACACGCACGTACACACGCGCGGACGTATACACTTGACACATGACAATAACACCAAAGTGGTCGTTATATTATATTCATAATATGAGAGTTATGGATACGTATGACATTATTATTTATAATATGTAATATATCATCAGTATAGATTATTAAAGGTTTAATATATCTACTGTAAGCACAGTTGAATTAAGGTAATAATTAACTATCGAAAATGTACAAAATAAACTATATCAAGACTCTTGATATAGTTTATTTTGTACATTTTGTACATACTGCTCTTAAATGAACAGCAGTATTTACTATTCAAATCACTCATCTAAATTTAAAATAGGATTGGTAGTAATAGTATTAGACTGTTAAGAATGCATTAAAATTAACAGAAATGTTATGACATCTATTCTCAGATTAACAAAAAAAGAACCTTTCTCCAGAAATAACGTCTTACAAAGCACATAGTCGACTTTATTATACTTCTTCTATTGTAAGAAAGAATATGATCGCAAACCGATTATTTAAACACTGTATATTTGGAAATATCATTAAGCAACATTTTGAAAGAAACACCGAATGCGACATTTCTATAAACAGCTAAAAACTAGCAATGAGCTGTCCGAATTTTTCCATGTTAATATGAATAACGCGATGTTTCTAATACGTATAAAGATGTGCATACCG
>JAODUP010001434.1:0-15000 GCA_025642065.1 Paralvinella palmiformis | reverse complement strand
CTATTATTATTATATTCAAATAATAAAAGTTACATTATTGATGAGTTCAATGTAAAGGTGTTGTGCCGCCAAATCGCCAAAAGTAAATTCACAAAAACCCGTAAAAAGTGTAATAAATATGTATATTTGGTGACCTAAAAAGCTGTTAAATATTGTCATTTAAATCGTTCAAACCTACGAACATTCTACATTATATTCTGACATAATATCTGGATATTACGATACACGCCTCTGTATCAAAGGACCAAAATACAACACCTTTAAAAGATCTCGTATATATGATAGTTATCAACTGGAGATATTTAAAAGATTCCATATCAAGTAAATTAAGTATTACTCAAGATAAAAAGATGTCGCCGTATTAGTATTGGAATTAATAACATGAATAATGACGTTTGTACTAATACTAACATTAGTAATAGTAATAGTATTACTTGAAGTAGTAGAGTTAAGTATAAGTACCAGCCATATTGGTAATTGTTGTAGCTATCAGAAAATGTAATTATTGTGGTAATAAACGTAATGGTAAGGGTAGAAGTAGTACAGGTAATAGATGTAATAGTACTAGTACTAGTAATAACAATAGTAATAACCTTTGTCTCAATTGTTGTTTGTGTAGTTACCACTTTCAAATTGTGCTACCATCAATAATAGAGTCAACTACAATACAATGTAACAACCTTTGTATTGATATAACATGTGTTGCGATACCTATTTTAAAAATACTGTACTGATATGATAAGATAATAATCGGATCAGATCAAAGACGACTACAAATGTGACGATGAGGAGCGAATGTGCAATATTTAAAATCTGGTCAACATGCATCATTAAAAATTTAAGCTATCTACTGAAAACAGGGTTCCGTTTAGGTGATAGTTGTCTATTGAAAATGTTAAAATAAACTATATCAAAAGCAGTATTTATTATTAATGTCAAATATATAAACTTAAAATAAGATTGTTAGTCATAAGTGTTATACTATTAGCAATAGATTAAAATTAACAGAGATTCTTTGAGATCTGTTGTTAGACTAACAAAGAATAAACTTTCTCCAGAAATAATGTTTTATAAAGCACATATTTGACTGTATCACCTTCCTTCCATTCCAAAATGGAATATCATTGTAAACCGATTATCTAAATGTAAAGGATATCTTATAAAATAAATGTAGCATATTAGGAAAGATTGCTAAGTGGCAATATTTCGAAAGAAACCCACAGTACAGTAGCTGTTTAAACAGTTAACACCAATCAATAGGCTGTAGGAAATTAATGAAATAATACGATATTTTAATGCATATAAAAATATACTTACTGTTTTATAAATATTATTAGTTACGAAGAGACCATGCGTATTAATACTGGATAACGACGACTCCAAAGATAATGCAAATTCCATGTTCTTACTCATCACAAATGCTTCTCATGTAAACATTCGTAATAATTTAGTTTTCTACAATATGGATTCGGGTGATGGGAGACTTGCGCTACTGGAGTCCGGCACTGATACAATTTCAGAATTCTGACTGAGGTTCACAAATCTTTAGTTGCTCTGGCGTAACTTGCAGATGACGACTTTTTATGACAAATCAGAGGCTCCTGCAACAGGGAAGGATCAAATAGGTCTAACTGGCTAAGTAGTAATTGATATATACATGTCTAGAATAATTGCTTACTAATGTTACTCAAACATCAGCTATGAAATTGTTAATTTGCAACCATTTGGTCATATTTTACTAGCCAATATTCTGTGATTAAACCCTTTTAAGTATCTTCCCTGACATAAATATAATATGTAGTTACCGATTAACGAACTTTGAATAAGAAAGGTATACACTTACCTAACATAATGAATTCAAATGGGATATTTTGGCTAATTCAAAAGTACTTACTCACTCACTCACCCACACCCACCCATTTGGAATTTTGGCTTCTTACAACAACCTGTATCAACTAATGTAGTCTTATAAAGTTGTATTATTTAGTTTTGTAATTAGTGGTTATTGCATGCAATAAAGAAATATATATATATATATATATATATATATATATATATATATATATTAAAATATATATATTATTTGATTAATAAAGATAATCTACTGATATTAACATTTCTGGTGTTACAATCCCAACGTTTTTTTCTATAAATTTTAAAAATTTTCCCCTGGTTTCTGACCCAACTTTTGTTGCTAGAATTTTTTAAAATTTGATTGTTTCTAACCAGGATGATTGAAGATAACTCTTAAGGTATGTTTAAAATAATCTTCCTTTATCTCTTGAACCTTCCAGACTCTAAACTTTGTTTATTCGGCCATATCTTCAGTCTTCCTTTTGTCTTTCAGTAGATTTTTGTAAAAGCTCTGATATCCTCAGTTCTCGTCAAAGATGTACCAATTTAGCTATAACGTATCTTTTTGCATTTCAGCTATTCTTGAAATAAAGTTACCGTCATAATTTATTCTGAATAATGGGACAGTCAGTTTTGTCTTTTGTTGTCTGTAATCGTATTATGGATGTGCATTTCTGAAGAGTATTCAGTCCAACATTCCATGTGCCTTTTTCGTTTGCGATCAACGCTGCCTCGTGTGAGATTTCCTCTTATCGTATGAATTAGCTAGAAATATAGATACTCTTCGAAATATAAATAAAATAAAACCATTAATCCAGCTAGTGATGCAGTGCTAATATTTGTGGTGTCATTCCTATTGAACAGTTTTCAGTAGTTTTTGAAAGGCTTAGAAATGTGTTTTAAGTTCCATCTTCTTCATATTATTTCCATTACATGAGCATTCGTATTTTACCAATTACTCCTTGCTTCCTTATATCTTGTTGCCCATTTCACGCAACCATTTTTGGTTTTTAAAACATTCTTCTTAATATCATTTCATCATTTCATCACAGACATAGTATAAATGTTATTACTTGCAAAGAGAGTTTTTTAGTTATGTGTGTGTAAGTTACATACCAATGTATAATTATTCTTTGTTACTGCAAAGGAAACTTGGTCGTGATTATCACAAAGTAGCTATGTTAGAATGACAGTATAAGTATATCAAACTCCACAATTTCTAACACTTTCCACTACTTGATCCAGTATATCAGACTGTCGCCATGTCAATTCTTGTTTATTAATTTGAGACAAATTTTTAAGCATCAATATAATTCATTACGTCCAACTTTAGAAGTCAGCTAACACAAGTAAATGATCGATATATGGATGATGCATGTATGAAGAAATTCAAACTTTTTAAAACCTTAGTAACTTAGATAAGAAAGTGATACATCATGAATTTTAAAACAACACAAGTGTTTACAAGCATTAAAATAAAATGTTATGCAAATGTTATGAAAAATGTGACATATTAATGTGGCATAATAATAATATTTTAATGCTTATGAAATCATAAAAACATTATTGCTTAACAAATAATCAATTTTATTGCTTACTTTAGGATAACTTCTACCTTGACTGGATTAAAGGAATGGTCATGAATCGCCGCCATTGTTAGAAGATAATATGAAATTACATCACACAAGACTTTTCTAATCTGGAACGCAAGTGGAAATCTGATAGGCTTTTAACAAATTATTAGGATCTATTCTACTCACGTTAGATGATTTTTTCAATGAATGCTAATCTTTATTAATTTTTAGTCGGAGACAATTTTGTTAAACATCAAGCTCAGTAATAGATCACTCTGTTATCTCTTAACTGGCCAATTTAATTTCCTTGATTAAGCCAAAGTGCTCCGTCGGTCGTTTGGTGCTCAGTACTGGAATTGTTTACGTCTGAGATAGTAAAGAATCGTTATTACTTCCGTCTTAATAAGTGAAATATCTGGATTGTATCAATGCACTCTATATCTAAGGGGAAAACTCATTATTATAATAAAGTGATGATATTTGTATGGCATACTTTCTGATTAGCTTATCTGTTTTTGTTGATATCATGACATTCCATTCATTAGGCCATTAAAATTACGTGTGCAATCCTAACACAAATATCTTCTGGCTTAGCGAAAATAGCATACAGGTAGCAATGGCCTTCATATTGATATTAATGATACGCCGATGAATAGAGATAACGAATAGCATTTCCCCTAAATCGAAGATTTCAGACTCGCCGAAGCAGAAGAAACATTTTATTAAGCCACTCACTCTTTCGATGTAGGTTATTATAGCCCCTGACCTACGAGCTTCAACATTAAACTTATTATCCACACGGAAATTTAAATTACCAGTTATTATGTCATCATATGGGATAATGGCTATGTTATTTAAGTATTTAAGGCATTCGGTAAAAAGGAACAAATAGCTAAATCCATTTGTTGAGTATGGGGAATATATGGTATTGTCCTCTTTTTTTAATGGGTATATATTTCCTATGTCTCTGACTTATTCGACGTGACAACAAGTCCCGATTTGTACAGTATGCAACTACCACCACCGCATCTGCCACTTTTAGGAGGAATGTTATTACACTCGTAACCTGCAGGAACCAATGTATTTATGGTGAGCTGATCGATTCATCTAGCTTGCCTACCACAAGGGCGCGCAATAACTTTAATAGATTTATATCCAAAATTGGAAAACGATATATTAACAAACGAATTAGCTTTAAACCAAGTCTTCGCGGCTGACTGCCCACAAAACGTTCCAATGTGTGTGTTACAGATACATACCAATATAATGCAAGATAAGTAAAGTTAAAATGCACATTATTGTTCTGTGAACACACATCTATCATTCTGAAGATCTGTGAAGCCCAATAAACTGCACGAAACAACATTATTTATGTAGAAAACCTCAAGAATCTGCCATGTAAACACAACGATAATCTACAAAATGTATTACATTACTCAGATTTGCTCAGCGTATAGTTAGCCATAATACTGATTCTTCTAATGAATCTCTTCAAGCGTTAAGCGAAATGAATACAAATTTAACCTGTGATTCTAAATCGAATAAAATGATGTACGACACATCACTGATAAATTAGCAAGTTTTGTAGAATGTTATTTAATCCAATATTGAAATCAAAATACATGAAGATCCCATTCGAGATATCTGTGTCATTTATACGTCATCACAAATAGTTTTGTTAAACTAACAGTATATTATCTCAATGTCTGCTGTGCCAAAAACATCTAACGTCAGTAGAATAAATCATAATAATTTGGGTTAAAAGCCCGGTCAGATTTTCACTTATGTTTCAGATTAGAAAAGTCTTGTGTAATGTAATTTTATATTATCTTCTAACAATGACGGTGATTTATCTTCTAACAATGTCGGCGATTCATGTCCAGTAATTTTAATCCAGTCAAGATAGAGGTTATTCTAAAGTAAGCAATAATACTGATTGTGTGTTTGGTAAACCTTTTTTAATGATTTCATAATTACTAATTTATTATTATTATGCCACATTAATATATCACATTTTCCATAGAATTGTATAATATTTTCATAAAAGTTTGAATTCCTTGATACATAAATGCATTATCTTTGGAGTCGTCGTTATCCAGTATTAATAGGCATGGTCTCTTCGTAACTAATAATAGTTATAAAACAGTAAGTATATTTTTATATGCATTAAAAATATCGTATTATTTCATTAATTTCCTACAGCCTATTGATTGGTGTTAACTGTTTAAACAGCTACTGTACTGTGGGTTTCTTTCGAAATATTGCCACTTAGCAATCTTTCCTAATATGCTACATTTATTTTATAAGATATCCTTTACATTTAGATAATCGGTTTACAATGATATTCCATTTTGGAATGGAAGGAAGGTGATACAGTCAAATATGTGCTTTATAAAACATTATTTCTGGAGAAAGTTTATTCTTTGTTAGTCTAACAACAGATCTCAAAGATTCTCTGTTAATTTTAATCTATTGCTAATAGTATAACACTTATGACTAACAATCTTATTTTAAGTTTACATATTTGACATTAATAATAAATACTGCTTTTGATATAGTTTATTTGAACATTTTCAATAGACAACTATCACCTAAACGGAACCCTGTTTTCAGTAGATAGCTAAACCTTTTAATGATGTATGTTGACCAGATTTTAAATATTGCACATTCGCTCCTCATCATCACATTTGTAGTCGTCTTTGATCTGATCCTGATTATTATCTTATCATATCAGTACAGTATTTTTAAAATAGGTATCGCAACACATTTTATATCAATACAACGGTTGTTACATTGTATTGTAGTTGACTCTATTATTGATGGTAGCACAATTTGAAAGTGGTAACTACACAAACAACAATTGAGACAAAGGTTATTACTATTGTTATTACTAGTACTAGTACTATTACATCTATTACCTGTACTACTTCTACTCTTATCATTACATTTATTACCACAATAATTACATTTTCTGATAGCTACAACAATTACCAATATGGCTGGTACTTATACTTAACTCTACTACTTCAAGTAATACTATTACTATTACTAATGTTAGTATTAGTACAAACGTCATTATTCATGTTATTAATTCCAATACTAATACGGCGACATCTTTTTATCTTGAGTAATACTTAATTTACTTGATATGGAATCTTTTAAATATCTCCAGTTGATAACTATCATATATACGAGATCTTTTAAAGGTGTTGTATTTTGGTCCTTTGATACAGAGGCGTGTATCGTAATATCCAGATATTATGTCAGAATGTAATGTAGATTGTTCGTAGGTTTGAACGATTTAAATGACAATATTTAACAGTTTTTTAGGTCACCAAATATACATATTTGTTACACTTTTTACGGTTTTTGTGAATTTAGTTTTGGCGATTTGGCGGCATAATACCTTTACATTGAACTTATCAATAATGTCACTTTTATTATTTGAATATAATAATAATAGTACGTTTAGTAATAGAATCAGCATTAGTATTATAATTATTATTATTATTATTATTAGTAGTAGTAGTAGTAGTAATAGTAGCAGTAATATCGGGATTAATTGTGTTAATAGTACTTTTTAGTAGATATAATATTCCAATTTCATTTTCAGCTGTTATATGTTTAGTTTAATATTTTAATTAAAATATTTTCCCAATAATTGCGTGGATATTTTGTTTCCGAAAAACAGACTATTAAGTTTTGAAATTCCAAAGTCTGGCACCATCACTTCGTCAACTGCCATTAAAATTATCATCATCACCACCACCAAAGGAAACGTGTGTGTATATGTGATGGAGTGTTTATGAATGAAATATTTATGATGCTACAAATAATAAGAAGTACATATTTTCTTTAAAGTAGATTTTTTAGACTTCTATTATGGCCTATCGTTTTCCGGTTAACAGTGAAACATGGAGAAAATCGGGCATATTAAGGCCAAAACTGGAGCCATTTGTAAATCGTGATAGGGGAGACATGTACGACTCAACTTGACAATTTACATGTCGAAAATATTTCTTTTCGCAATCGGGCATTGAACGTCCACTATTTTCACATCCTATGTGCCTACAATTTCTGTACAAACGTATCACTATCACAATAGAAATGAAATATTATTCAATGCAGAAATAACTGTCTTTTTCAAATTACGCCTACTTAGTTAGTTGGCAAGTGTATCACAGTTTGAGGCGACCAGAGATAAGTAGAATATCTTTTCTTGTTGTTCGTCTTTTAAATATTTAGTAATCTCATTGGTCATATAATTTTGATATCATTATCTATGGCAGGTCGTCAATGCTTCATACCTCTTCACCAGAAGAGATAGCACAGTTGACAATATCATTATCTGGGGGTGTAATAATACATAAATATTTAATGTCCAAATCACAGGATATGGCCTATTAACCATATTAAAATTATCTATGATTTCATTTTTGTAGAGAGAAAGCTAAAGGCCAAGACCAATATTTAATCATTAGGTTAATCGTTAGGTTCCATTATTGTCACGAGGAACGTTATTAATGACCTATTATGTAGGCAGTAAACAAACTTGATATAGAAATAGACAAACAGACAGAAAGAGTAACACATTATTTACTATTCATTAATTTAAATATAAAATATAAAGAGGACCCTAAATGGGGCTTACATTAAGGAATATCGTACCTGATATAAACGTGTATATTTGTATGTGCCTGTGTGTGTGCATATGTATATATATGAATATGTGTGTGAGTTAGTGTGTGTGCGTATGTGTATGTATGTATTATTTATGTATGCATGCGTGCCGTGTGTGAGTGTGTATGTGTGTGGGGGGGTGCGTGCTTGTCCGTATCGATTTGCAAACTAATGCTTAAGAATTAGTTTTTGGTTTTACGTTTTCTTTTTTATATTCTGCTATCTGATAGTTAATCCTCTTATTCTCTCTGCTAACTCAAACTTTGCCATTAGCAGAAACAGCTTTTGGTAGAGAACGAAGCCTTTTACGATGTCGCTGGTTAAAGATGTGTTAATTGTTCTCACCGACTCTTCGAATTTTAGAATACTAATCTCGCACAGAAGTGAAAGAAATAAGTCAGTTAAATAGATAATAGATGGGAAACTTGAAATGATTCCTAGCAAAACATCAAACTTGTTAACTATCGGGAAATAGATAGATATATAGATAGATAGATGTGTTTTATATATATATATATATATATATATATATATATATATATATATATATATATATATATATATATAAAATATATATATATATATATATATATATATATATATAAATAATATATATATATATATATATATATATATATATATATATATATATATATATATATATATATATATATATATATAAAGAGAGAGAGAGAGATAGAGGGAGAAGGTGTGTATGTGTGTTTGTGTATGTGTGTGTTTTATAAAGATAGTTAAGGTGCTGGCACAGGTGTTATACTTTCATTCAAACAACAATTATAACTCCAAACTGATTTATTTTTAAATTTAATTGCAAGTATAATTAATTACCGTTAAAATTAGAGAAAAATGAAAGAAAAAACAAATTTCTAAAATAATCCAGAAGAGGATAATCTAAATATAAAAAAGAAACTATGATTTAAACAAAACCAGGCTTTGTGTCGAACTCTACGGCCAAGAAAGATTAAACCTAAAATGGAAAAATAAAATATTAATACACAGTATGAATAATGTATGAATAATATAAGCATAAATCAGAATAAATTCAGATTAATACTAATAGCAGCGATATAACACGACTCAACCCAATAGCAACGACCGGTTTCGACCTATTCAAGTCTTCATCAGGTTGCATAGAATGTCTAACGTTACCATATTGCTCGAGGTTTATATACACAATTTTCAATAGGAAGCCACGCACTTAATCCTTTAGTTCTTTTTAACAAAGGAGGGGTGCTATTTTAATCTCTTTGTTCTACTTGTTCTACTTGTGAACTTACGTAACCCGGTGTTTTGAAAATACATCTTATCTTGTATTTGTTTGCTGAAAATTTGATAATAATAGAAACACGAAAATGTCATTTTAGACTAGCAGATAAGAAACAGCAATTATTTATATATAGCACTGCGAACGAGCGAACGAGCGCGAAAACAGATAATTAAAGAGCATTTTAACATATAAAACATACAGTTCATGTTGGAATAATGTAATTCCCCAAAGTGACATTTATTCATAGTTTTATATATTTTTTTAAATAAAGAGAAACCAAATTCTCTTTTTTTCATCTATTAAATTACCAATTTTTAGTTCATTTCGCATGTTTTCACTACAAACCAATCTAAACCTCTCACCCTTCACGGTTAAGGAAGACACAAAATCGAATAGGCTTGTCTAAAAAACAAGAATAATAGACACGTTTACAAAATGTTATCAGTAAACCTCTTTGCCTTCATATAAAACCGACAGTAAATATAACTTTGTAGACTTTAGGATAAACCTTTTTTTTCCAAAAACTAGATTGTAATTTTGAGTTTTGCTTATTTTCAGACAGCAATGACGCATAGTATAATATAATTTAAAACGGATTATTTTAGTGTTTGGAGAAAATTGATGAAGAAAAGAGACGAACAAACATATATTTATGAACCCTGAATAATATATATATATATATATATATATATATATATATATATATATATATATAATAAATAAATGTAAGCTCCGGTGGACTAGGGTTAAGCACCCGGCACTTGGTGCCAAGGATCACA
The DNA here is from genome assembly GCA_025642065.1 of Paralvinella palmiformis. Taxonomy (NCBI): domain Eukaryota; kingdom Metazoa; phylum Annelida; class Polychaeta; order Terebellida; family Alvinellidae; genus Paralvinella; species Paralvinella palmiformis. The sequence continues at coordinate 4,825 of JAODUP010001434.1, read as the reverse complement.
AGTATTAATTTCTCGGCTCAGAACATCATGGGTGGCTGACCACGTCTCCACTGAATTATTTGAAATAAATGGGGACGTTAAAAACCCCTTGGGGACGTAAAACACTCTGGTAGTGACCACCCTAGTATTTGCATTTTGTACGTTGTGATTTGGGGGAGACCTCTAGGTGGCAAGCCTGGGGATTTTTCCCTATATATGCATGTGTGTGCGTGTGTGATTGAACTTTCTGGCCAGACGATGTGGGTTATAAAGGCATTAACGTAGTTGGCTTAGCACAGAGGTACACAGATGTGATGGAATGCAACCCATATCAGCTTTTACGTTTGTGGTGTTATGAGGGATAAAGTTAAATAAACTAGATTTGTCGTTGTTCATATGCGATTTTATCACAGTATAATTCATGGATGAAGATGCGTTTTCCGATTGGTCTGAAGAAGACATATGCAAAATTATCAGATGCGCTGATTCAGGTCAACTTTCTACAGTCATACAAACACGATATTTTAATTGGTGTTAGCTATTGTGACTAATTTGTTTTAACGCGTTTTCTTTTTATCGAATTAAATAATGCCATTCATCAACCTGATGTATTTGATAAACACTCTAAATTATTATCTTTACAGCTTATGAGGAAGCCTCGCATAATGATGGCACAGTACCAGAAAGTCATGCCATAGCATCGTGACATAACAACGCAGAATAGTTACAAAATACCCCTTATTCTTATGAATAATATTTCCTGGACTGGTGCAGGTAAGCACGATAACCAAATTTATTATGTTTATTTTTAGCAAATTAAATACTGGTTTAAACAATGGTGTTATTCTTAACTACTACAACGTATTATCTTTACAGCTGATAAAGCAGCTTCAAAAATAGTGACACATTACTAGAAAATCATAACGTAAAGATAGTGAATGCTGACACTCAGCCACATATTGGTGACTCGCAGCTACAGATTGATGACAGACAGCCACATATTGGTGACAGACAGCCACATATTGATGACAGACAGCCACATATTGATGACAGACAGCCACATATTGATAACACACGGTGATAGATTGTTCATGCAGTCTCTCATGATCATATCGTACATCCTATTGATGATTCTGATGAAGATATTCCTCCGAGTGCATCATAATTAACCTTCATTATTAGAAACCAGCTGACATTTCGTATCTAATGTCTTTATAACTGACATACTTCTATGACTTCTGTGTCAGGTTATTATTCTAAATTTCAGTGAAAACAATTAACACATATTTACCGTAAAAGAATTCTGTCTCTACATAAAGTTGTTCATGTTAATGGCACGGAGTGATATAGCAGAGGGAATAAGATGCTTAACCTTCACGGAGCTGAACACTAAAGAGTACATTTAAAGCAAAAACTATTTCTAAGCATTACTTTACAAACACGTATGTAACCACACATACAAATGCGCGCTCGCACACAAATACACCACACATATTCACGCTCAACACCCACACACCAGCACACACAGAGAGAGAGAGAGAGAGAGAGAGAGAGAGACAGACAGGCAGACAGACAGACAGACAGACAGACAAGTATAATAACAGATACTCGCACACATGCATACCTACACACAGCTACTAGCACCCATAAAACACATACACACGACACACACACACACACACACACACACACACACACACGCATAAACACTGATAACAATTCCACAAAAGTTGTCGTTTTATGTAAATCATAATCTGATATACATGGATATGAATCACATTATTATTCTTCCAATGTCCTTTGATTTTTTCCTTCTCTCTCACTTCATAACGTGCCATTAAAACATGGCATGTCTTACCTATATGTAACTCATAATTTATCCAGTAGGTTTTAAAGGCACCTTAATTAGCCTCTTATCTAATAAACACATCCTTATTGTATAATTAAATGATACCTTTTTTGCTATTTGTTACCTACTACCCAAAGTTACTATACACGTTACATTTAGTTATACTAATAATACAGTGTATACCTATACCAAAGACTATTTATAACAAGACGTGTTACTTCGCGTTTTAACATGGGACGCCATTTTGAATTTATGGAGCGCCAGAGCCCTAGCGACCGGAGGTAGATTGTCACGGACAGCTCCCTTGGTTAACATGGCGCCTAATGGCACTGGTTCATTCTGCGCCGCTTTCGGCTGCAGTAACAGAACAAGTATGCACAAATAAAGACAGCCCCGAAAGGAAATGAAAGCTTGTGTAAAAAATTTATATGTTCTGGCTTTTTTTTAAATAAAGGATATTTAAAAAATAAGCATAAAAATTTGAAGTAGACACGCCCCTGCTTGACATGACCTAAGTAGGATCTATCTAGATCTATTTTTGTTTCAGACAAAATCTGATTAAATTTTATTGAACATTGTCAACCTATTAATCACAAAATGGGTATGTAAGATATACATAAGGCTTACAGTTACATGTGCTGGAGCCACTGAAGATGTTATCGGTGGGATAAAATTTTTACTTTAATTTTTTTGGGGGGGAAATTTTTAATTTTTTGAAATATAATTGGACTTCTAAATTGCATTACTATAATCAGATAATTTTTCCCTAATTACAATAATTATAAGTAGCTGAATATTTACATGATCACCTGCATCCATATTTATTTGTAAACGTAAGCAATTGGTACTTATTGATATATATGGACTTCTATTTATAATTTAAATGTTATGAAATTAATTATTAAATACCTGAACTAGTGGTAGAAACATTCATTTTGTTATTTTTTCTATTGACAGAAGTAAAAGATGAGTTATTAATTGTTGTCGTTCAGGTATATGATGAGGAAAGATTTAAATTACTTGAATACTAATTGTAGAATGTATGATATGTATTTCACTGAAACGGAATTCATGAACCAGACAACTTATCTAGAATGATATTCCAACTATTTTTGATGTACCAAATCCACCGCAAGCATCAACTGAAATCAAAGAGGAAGGTATTAACAGATAGGTGACCTATACAGGAGATAGGGCCAGCTGTGATGGTAATTAATATTTATAAATATTAATGGTGAAAATTGATATTATAAAATTAATTAAATAAGAAACAAGGCATCAAACCCATGAAATTTTGTCAGCCCATTTCATATCTTAATACAAAAAAAGGATTACCAGCACCTGAATTAGTACTTAAATGTTCAGCTCATGTGCTTTAATTCGTGTGTATACTTCTCTTCATAACTTAAATGCATATCAAATCATTTTCTTTAACCAACTTGAAAAAAGGAAAACATGTGTTTACACATTGTGTATGCACATGGTTCAAGTCATTATTTTACAAGGTACTGTTATGTTTCAGTCTCTTGGTCACAGATTTACTGGTGTTATCTGTTACAGCAGTCAATGCATGTGTCTATTACATATCTGGGTATATCCTGTTTAACTTTAAACTGATCTGGACTAAATGTCATATTTTTGTAGTAGTGGTTATTTAAAACTAGAAGCAATTTGGGTTATTCTCTCCATTTGACAACAAATGACTGATTGTAACTATAGATGAAACCGTGGCACAAGATATTTGATGCCGCTTATTGTATGAAAGTACTAGTTTCTCTATCTCTAACATGTTAACACAAACATAAACATTGTTAATACTCCATATATATTCTTTGTTCTCAGCTGGGCAGGCTTTTATTCCATGGTCTATAATATTGAGGTGTAGACTTTAAATGAACTTATAATTGTTTTAGTTAATATATGATAAGCGGACATGATGATTATATGGTGAATTGTGTTATGGTTGCGTTATAATAACTGTATATACCATTATATTTATATATCCAAATAAATAAAAATGTATGGACTATTATAAACTGACATGATGAAAGTATGTTTGTATGCATTAGCTGTTGTAGGCTATCAATTAATTGACTGGGCTGTGAAATCACTTAATTATTTATTTACAGTTTCAGAGCTTCGTTTCCTTCAATATCATGTGTGCACAATTAAAGTGTTTATTATTAAAAGAGTGTGTCATCATGTAACATATAGTACTAGTATTGGTAATTCATTTCAACCATCGCATACATATACACGATCACATGTGGACAACCAGAGAGCTTTTGTTTATCTGAGAAATACCTCCGGCCGCTGGAGGCGCCACTGGTTCAAACTTCAACATGGACTGGCAAGTGTAATGCCTCTCTATATTTAAGCTCTCTGCCTATATATTATATCTTATAGGAAAACAACTTAGTTTCGCTAATTCTCCAGAGGAATTGATGATAATTGTTATAAAATAACAGTTTTAATAAAAAAATAACTGTTATATATAATTAAAGTGCAAATAAGCCATTCCCATTCCTTATTTTATGAATGTGTATTTTTTCCTTTGGTAGAAGACAGCTAATAACCAGTAACTACATATTATATATCTGGGCAGATTGTTGAAAGTGTTCATTGCCAGGACTTTGGATAGTAACATATAATCAAATGACTGCAACTTAACACGTTCATAGCTAGCCCCCGTTAGAATAACATTAGTCATCAGCTATTCAAGACATGACTGTATCAATCAATAATTTACCAATTAGGCCAGTTTAAACTTTCTCTGTCGCAGTCAATAGTGATTTGGCAGAAAATAGACGTCATCGGCAAATAATGCCAGAGCAAACACATTACAAATTTACGAACCCCAGTCAGGAAGCTGAAATTGTATTAGTTATTGAATCCCATTGAGCGCATGTTTTCCAGCACCTGGATCCATATCGGAGAAAACTAAATTATTACGAAAGTTTACATGAGAAGCTTTCCTGATTAGCAAGAACACGCAGT
>JAODUP010001433.1:35000-59276 GCA_025642065.1 Paralvinella palmiformis | reverse complement strand
ATGTGTGAGTCGGTGCGTATATATATATATATATATATATATATATTGTGTGTGTGTGTGTGTGTGTGTGTGTGTGTGTGTTGTGTGTGTTTTATAAAGATAGTTAAGGCGCTGGCACAGGTGTTATACTTTCATTCAAGCAACAATTAACTCCAAACTGATTTTTAAAAAATATTTAATTGTAAGTATAATTAATTACCGGTAAAATTTGAGAAAAATTAAAAGAAAAAAGAAAATTTCTAAAATAATCCAAAAGAGGATAATCTAAATATAAAAAAAGAAGAAACTATGATTAAAACAAAACCAGGCTTTGTGTCGAACACTACGGCCAAGAAAGATTAAACCTAAAATGGAGAAATAAAATATTAATACACAGTATGAATAATGTGTGAATAATATCAGCATAAATCAGAATAAATTCAGATTAATACTAATAGCAGCGATATAACACGACTCAACCCAACAGCAACGACCGGTTTCGACCTATTCAAGTCTTCATCAGGTTGCATAGAATGTCTAACGTTACCATATTGCTCGAGGTTTATATACACAATTTTTCAATAGGAAGCCACGCACCTAATCCTTTAGTTCTTTTTAACAAAGGATGGGTGCTATTTTAATCTCTTTGTTCTACTTGTGAACTTACGTAGGTGTTTCGAAAACATCCCAACGATAATTGAATATATTTAATATGTTTGTCCAGTTGTGAAAATGCCTAACATAATAAGAAAATAAACCTAAAATGTACTTCAAATGAATTAGTCGTAGCTTCCCATTTGACAGTTGATATTTAGATATCTCATTGCTTTACAAACATAATAACGGTGGATTGAGATTTCTGTGTTTCGAGCGATTGAGGCTTTACTGTTTGTGAGAAACATTTCAGAGCTTAAGGAGACATTCTATTTATTTAAGGTATATATTTCAACCTATTTGAGACTAAATAACACGAGATGTTATGTTTAGTTTAAGCTGTGATGGTGCAATACTGGTAGTGTTCTAAATAACTCTTTGGTGGAAGTATTTTAAAATGTTTATTTATAATTCTTGAAGTCATATTGCCTGTTCTAGAAAACGGCATTACTAAAGCTACAGTGTCACTCTTTTCAGCCGATTCTAATATATCTTCCGAACTTTTTTTTTAACCCTGTTGGTTTTAATGATCCCAAAGTATCAATTCAAAAGGTTTCTCGTTTTAATCTAATCGGTATTAAAATATAATTCCCGAGAGATGGAAGATTGTAATTAGGCAGAGAAGAGTCATCTCCGTGCACTTTTAAATGCGTATATAAAGAAGTCGGTGTTTTCTTTCAATTGTAAATCGGTAGCCATTAGCTCTTATGCGAAGAGATAACTAATGTTTGAAGAAGGGCAATCTATAACTCCCATTATGCCAAATGTTTTTCGGTGACAGTGCTCGTAATATTTGAGCTATCACTTATTAGATGACAGGTCATGCAGTTAATAATATAGCATGGTTTTGAACCCCAACAGCTGGTAGTTGGAATAGCAGTATTTGACCGACGTTGTTTTATTTGTAATTCCCTAACAGTTTTGCCTTTAATACTTTGCATTCACCTTTTAGAGTAATTTCTTTTACACAAGGCTTGAAAAAGAGTACCCCCATGCCTTATCAAAGTCCTTCTCGTTAGAACATATTAAAAAAAAATCGTATAATTTGCGATAATATTAAACCTTTATAGATAATTTTGGGATGAATAAATGTTTGTGCAACATCTGCTGAATATCGGTTGAGTTAAAAAATACCTTGATCAATAAGGTATTATTCATTTTATGGTCTTTGAATAATGTGGTATCTAAATACTTGACCGAATAAATACAGATAGAAGGTTTAAATTAAATGGGTGGTTCAAGTTTATTAAAAATATTTAGAAACTCAGAGAATGCATCCTTGCTATCTGACCATGTTATGAAAATATCATCCAAATAACGGAAGTTTTACTATGAGGTTTTACTGGACATTTAAGAAATGCCTCTTTCTCAAACTTTGCCGTGTAAATATCGGCGTAGTGTTCCGCCCAATCCGTGCCCATAGAAGTGTCAACTTTCTGGATGAACCATTCATCATCAAACAAAAAGCTGTTATCTTCAAAGATAATTCTAAAGGTTCTATGACTGGATCATATATGGGATAACTTCCCATTACGTTCTTAACCGTTTTCAACCCCTTGGTGTGATGTATATTAGTATACATACTTTCAACATTTAATGTTTTAAGCGTGTATGTGTCTGTGTTTTAGCTGTGTATAATAAGGCACAGGCACAAATAATCTCGAACCGTGAATTCAAACTCTGGACGTTTCTTCAGGTGTCTGAATCCAGAGTGGCGACTTTTCTTGCTGAGACATGTGTAATGTCTCACTAGTCCCTATGCCGCCAAGCAAAATCAAAATGCGAATCACCTACAGCCGTGGAGTTTGGGAGTAGAACACCCAAGTCAGATCACGGCAGTAGTGAGAATGTTTAGATTAATTATCTAAGCAGCACTATTTATAGCTATATTTCAATTGCTGTATCTTTCTTCAAAGCAATACTATATAAACTATATAACCCAATTGTCACTGTCTTCAAATATCAGTTTTTACAACGGGCAGGCGTCATGAAGCGACTACTATTAAAACTGTTTATCTTAATTGCTATTAAAAGACTGACATCTGCGCTGAAGCAGACCGCAATAGCGCGTCATAACTTCGGTACTGTTTTAACTATGTTATCATTTTCAAACCTGACCTAACGTCTGCTACAAGCAGATTAGAGCTAATCTTGAATGTCATAGTACAAACTGGACATAACTGGACCTAGGAAAGATAATTCTGTTCCCACATACAACCAAGGTGAATTTTATATCCAACTAAAGTTGTTATATAAAACACACCAACCGCGCGAGCTGTGTCCAATGCCATCGCTCGAGATGCGATGCAGTGTTTTTATTCCTGAGTCAGAAGTACTTATAATGCTTTGAGAGCGTACTGTGTCTGCTACAGTCATTTAAATGCTGGATAACCTAAACGGCGTCCCTCCAAAGACGCAAATAGTACATGGACTACACAGCTCTAGATCAACTTTTCTTCAATGCCGGGACCGGGAAATATAGTCTCCACGCATAGAAAACGGAACCATGCACCATCCACAGCATAATATGCCTTGTGATATTTGCTGGAGGGTCAAATACCTCATAAACATACAAATCCAATAAATAGTATGACCTACTCGTCACTATTATAACAATTAACATCGGCGCTTTAGCAGACCGTTATGGCGGAATTGCCGTTCTATATTAACATTTTATTATTATTAACAGATACTGGTATGGGTTCTCGTGTGTGTGCGTGTATATTTGTGTAAGTATGTGTGAGTCGGTGCGTATATATATATATATATATATATATATATATATATGTGTTGTGTGTGTGTGTGTGTGTGTGTGTGTGTGTTTTTATAAAGATAGTTAAGGCGCTGGCACAGGTGTTATACTTTCATTCAAGCAACAATTAACTCCAAACTGATTTTTAAAAAATATTTAATTGTAAGTATAATTAATTACCGGTAAAATTTGAGAAAAATTAAAAGAAAAAAGAAAATTTCTAAAATAATCCAAAAGAGGATAATCTAAATATAAAAAAAGAAGAAACTATGATTAAAACAAAACCAGGCTTTGTGTCGAACACTACGGCCAAGAAAGATTAAACCTAAAATGGAGAAATAAAATATTAATACACAGTATGAATAATGTGTGAATAATATCAGCATAAATCAGAATAAATTCAGATTAATACTAATAGCAGCGATATAACACGACTCAACCCAACAGCAACGACCGGTTTCGACCTATTCAAGTCTTCATCAGGTTGCATAGAATGTCTAACGTTACCATATTGCTCGAGGTTTATATACACAATTTTTCAATAGGAAGCCACGCACCTAATCCTTTAGTTCTTTTTAACAAAGGATGGGTGCTATTTTAATCTCTTTGTTCTACTTGTGAACTTACGTAGGTGTTTCGAAAACATCCCAACGATAATTGAATATATTTAATATGTTTGTCCAGTTGTGAAAATGCCTAACATAATAAGAAAATAAACCTAAAATGTACTTCAAATGAATTAGTCGTAGCTTCCCATTTGACAGTTGATATTTAGATATCTCATTGCTTTACAAACATAATAACGGTGGATTGAGATTTCTGTGTTTCGAGCGATTGAGGCTTTACTGTTTGTGAGAAACATTTCAGAGCTTAAGGAGACATTCTATTTATTTAAGGTATATATTTCAACCTATTTGAGACTAAATAACACGAGATGTTATGTTTAGTTTAAGCTGTGATGGTGCAATACTGGTAGTGTTCTAAATAACTCTTTGGTGGAAGTATTTTAAAATGTTTATTTATAATTCTTGAAGTCATATTGCCTGTTCTAGAAAACGGCATTACTAAAGCTACAGTGTCACTCTTTTCAGCCGATTCTAATATATCTTCCGAACTTTTTTTTAACCCTGTTGGTTTTAATGATCCCAAAGTATCAATTCAAAAGGTTTCTCGTTTTAATCTAATCGGTATTAAAATATAATTCCCGAGAGATGGAAGATTGTAATTAGGCAGAGAAGAGTCATCTCCATGCACTTTTAAATGCGTATATAAAGAAGTCGGTGTTTTCTTTCAATTGTAAATCGGTAGCCATTAGCTCTTATGCGAAGAGATAACTAATGTTTGAAGAAGGGCAATCTATAACTCCCATTATGCCAAATGTTTTTCGGTGACAGTGCTCGTAATATTTGAGCTATCACTTATTAGATGACAGGTCATGCAGTTAATAATATAGCATGGTTTTGAACCCCAACAGCTGGTAGTTGGAATAGCAGTATTTGACCGACGTTGTTTTATTTGTAATTCCCTAACAGTTTTGCCTTTAATACTTTGCATTCACCTTTTAGAGTAATTTCTTTTACACAAGGCTTGAAAAAGAGTACCCCCATGCCTTATCAAAGTCCTTCTCGTTAGAACATATTAAAAAAAAATCGTATAATTTGCGATAATATTAAACCTTTATAGATAATTTTGGGATGAATAAATGTTTGTGCAACATCTGCTGAATATCGGTTGAGTTAAAAAATACCTTGATCAATAAGGTATTATTCATTTTATGGTCTTTGAATAATGTGGTATCTAAATACTTGACCGAATAAATACAGATAGAAGGTTTAAATTAAATGGGTGGTTCAAGTTTATTAAAAATATTTAGAAACTCAGAGAATGCATCCTTGCTATCTGACCATGTTATGAAAATATCATCCAAATAACGGAAGTTTTACTATGAGGTTTTACTGGACATTTAAGAAATGCCTCTTTCTCAAACTTTGCCGTGTAAATATCGGCGTAGTGTTCCGCCCAATCCGTGCCCATAGAAGTGTCAACTTTTTGGATGAACCATTCATCATCAAACAAAAAGCTGTTATCTTCAAAGATAATTCTAAAGGTTCTATGACTGGATCATATATGGGATAACTTCCCATTACGTTCTTAACCGTTTTCAACCCCTTGGTGTGATGTATATTAGTATACATACTTTCAACATTTAATGTTTTAAGCGTGTATGTGTCTGTGTTTTAGCTGTGTATAATAAGGCACAGGCACAAATAATCTCGAACCGTGAATTCAAACTCTGGACGTTTCTTCAGGTGTCTGAATCCAGAGTGGCGACTTTTCTTGCTGAGACATGTGTAATGTCTCACTAGTCCCTATGCCGCCAAGCAAAATCAAAATGCGAATCACCTACAGCCGTGGAGTTTGGGAGTAGAACACCCAAGTCAGATCACGGCAGTAGTGAGAATGTTTAGATTAATTATCTAAGCAGCACTATTTATAGCTATTTTTCAATTGCTGTATCTTTCTTCAAAGCAATACTATATAAACTATATAACCCAATTGTCACTGTCTTCAAATATCAGTTTTTACAACGGGCAGGCGTCATGAAGCGACTACTATTAAAACTGTTTATCTTAATTGCTATTAAAAGACTGACATCTGCGCTGAAGCAGACCGCAATAGCGCGTCATAACTTCGGTACTGTTTTAACTATGTTATCATTTTCAAACCTGACCTAACGTCTGCTACAAGCAGATTAGAGCTAATCTTGAATGTCATAGTACAAACTGGACATAACTGGACCTAGGAAAGATAATTCTGTTCCCACATACAACCAAGGTGAATTTTATATCCAACTAAAGTTGTTATATAAAACACACCAACCGCGCGAGCTGTGTCCAATGCCATCGCTCGAGATGCGATGCAGTGTTTTTATTCCTGAGTCAGAAGTACTTATAATGCTTTGAGAGCGTACTGTGTCTGCTACAGTCATTTAAATGCTGGATAACCTAAACGGCGTCCCTCCAAAGACGCAAATAGTACATGGACTATACAGCTCTAGATCAACTTTTCTTCAATGCCGGACCGGGAAATATGGTCTCCACGCATAGAAAACGGAACCATGCACCATCCGCAGCATAATATGCCTTTCGATATTTGCTGGAGGGTCAAATACCTCATAAACATACAAATCCAATAAATAGTATGACCTACTCGTCACTATTATAACAATTAACATCGGCGCTTTAGCAGACCGTTATGGCGGAATTGCCGTTCTATATATTAACATTTTTTATTATTAACAGATACTGGTATGGGTTCTCGTGTGTGTGCGTGTATATTTGTGTAAGTATGTGTGAGTCGGCATATATATATATATATATATATATATATATATATATATATATATATATATTGTTTGTGTGTGTGTGTGTGTGTGTGTGTGTGTGTGTGTGTGTGTGTGTGTGTGTGTGTGTGTGTGTGTGTGTGTGTGTGTCAGTGGGGTGAGTGTCTGTGTGTATATGTGTGTGTATGTGTAGATGTTTATAAATGTATAATATCATACAGCTACACATATCTATTCATGCGTAACTCTAGGCTAGGGTCTGAGCTACGCATTAGCCTGTGAAACCAATTAATCCACTTATGTAACGCTCTTAGGGAAGCAGTTGTATCTGTGTGCATTCGTAGACCTAATGTTATGACCGGGCTACTCATATTAGTTTATATCTACTAACCTATATAGCTACTGTTTTTTTCCTCTGTGCTAACGTTTTAATTTTATTTTCGGGGCCGTATATTGCCTTTCTTGTAAGACAATTAATGAAATTTCATTTACAAGCAATGAATTCGATTATTACTTAAGCCATTTCAATTTAGCCCCTTCTTTTTAACACAGGATTTACGCACAATATTCATATTAAATAAAATATCGCTGCTTAATAGTGGCCATCTTGTTGTTACATAATATCAGAGGAAAAATAGGAATAATGGATACTTTTGGGGAAAAAGGTTCAATCGTGTCTAGGACAATTAATTTTGAAATATTTAAAACTAGGTTTAATGCAAATCATGCCAACGGTACTCTTATTTCGTAACGTATTGTGAAAAACAAAAAAAAACCTTTAAGACACGTTTTAGAAAGTATTGTAAGTAGAAAGATTTGAGGGATTGCATGTTGTCCCTGGTTATTCTCCTTTTTTTCTTACGAAAATGCTTCAATCCTTTTTGTCGACTCAGCCTGATGTTAATTATATGAAATATTTAGTTACAAGAAGTTAACAATCACTGTAAAATAAATAAGAAAATCTTATGCAATCTAAATGCTTACGTATATGTAACCTTTGCAATCGTTGTAATTGAAGTAAAACCCCAATTGTGTCTAATGTATAGAGACTAAGAAACTTCTAGCTTCGAATACGCCAACAGTTTTACTAATCCCAAATAGTTTTTAATGTGCAATTCCGTTCCCCCGGCATATGTGCTGTACATTGCATATTAGGTCATCTAATATATTTGTCTTATGCGTACATTTGATGGGAAACCAGCACTTCCTTTTTGCTGGGTCTTTTTATGACACAAATGACTTGGAAATGTCCAATCGCGGAAAATGCTAATATCTGATTCAGTGATATTTTATGCTATGTTTTACCAATGCTTATTGTTTGACGGATCACAATGTATTTAATTTGAATTCCTTTTAAAATAAATTGTATTGATCGGCTAAAGCAAGCTAGACAAATTTCGTACGTCCTAGGTGAAACTACGACTCAATTCATGATATCGTGTCTCATACCACCCGCATATCCAATTGTCACCCGATAATCTACATCCTAGAAGCAGGTCTTCATTATTAAATATCGATCAACATTTAGCTGATTGGTTTGATTTCAAGACATCACAGTTTCTAGCTCACCCATATTTTACTAAGCTAATTGGAATGAATACACCATTTTACACACTACGATTAACGAAACAGCCGTTTACTATTTGATAAGGACAGCTGAGATTATTATTATTAGTATTATTATCAACAGCAGCAGGAGCAGCAGCACCAGCACCAGCAGCATTTTCAAACAATTAAGAAGATTCGCGATTTACATTGTTTTATTCTGAAGTTTGGATAGATATACTTTTGGTATTACATATCTAAGTAATCTCCGCTCATAGTGGAGCCTATACTTGATATGATAAAATAACGGCAGTACTTGATATGTGGCTGTGTAATGAGTGCATATTGTATAAGTTGTGTATCTATTTCATAATTGTTATGCTACTGTGTCAACAATTCAACTAAACTTTATGTCGATAATGGACTGACCAAGTGAAATGCCCAAGTAATTTATCTGGCGTTCATTTCTAACACAATCTCATATGTCGTTCACAACAAGGTGAACAAGAGATTGTGCAAGAAGTTTGATATACTATCAGTAAATAATGTTAATAACTCACCGTGTGAGAGTATTTGTTTATATATGTTGGTATGTGTTTTAGTGTGTATGTTCATGTGAGTGTATTTGTTTGCTTGTATGTGTGTGTGTAAATGTGTTGGTGTATGTGTGTGTGTTTATGAGAGTGTTCATGTGTTTTTGTTCATGTGTGTGTATTTTAGCTGTGTATAATAAGGCACAGGCAAATATAATCCCGAACCGTGAATCCGAACTCTTGGCGTTTCTTCGGGGGACTGAATCCAGAGTGTCGACTTTTTATGGTGAGATATCTGTAATGTCTCACCTATCCCTAAGCCGTAAAGCAAAATAAAAAGCGAATCATCTACAGTCGTGGAGTTTGGCAGTAGAACACCTACAGCCGTGGAGTTCTGGAGTAGAACACCCAAGTCAGATCACGAATGTTTACATAAATCATCTAAGCAGCCCTATTTATATATATTTTCCAATTGCTGTATCTTTCTTCAAAGCAATACTATGTAAACTATGTAACTTAATTGTCACTGTCTTCAAATGTAGTTTGTACAACTAGGAGGCGTCATGAACCGATCACTATTAAAACTCTTAACTTAATTGCTATTAACATTGGGACTTCTATTAACATGTCATGGCTTTCATTTACATTTAACTTTTGTAAGCACGAATTACATTTTTTGACTAGGTAGCCATTTATCATATTTCAACTTTGGAAAACTTATCGCTTAGTGTTCTTCGTCTACGACACTAATTTGGGAAAATGTTTACATTGTAGTGTAGCATCAAAACCATATATCTTATCATCTGGCTATTATGCAGAAATCAAACTTATAATTGACACTGAATATCTTGGCGTAATACAGAACCATGGTTTCAAGTGAAATAATCTTATGGAGATCAGAGTATGTCCTTAATACACACACTGACCTCTATTGGTATGTGGTTTTAAGGAATTGTGGTGTAATAATACACAATGGCGTTGCTCCTTATCGTCTAAGCTGGGGGGTTTTTCCAGTTGAAGAGGTGATGTATCTATACGGCAGTCCTGGAGTAACTGGATGACAAGCGTTTGTCGACTTTTTCTTGTCAGGGAGAACTTACCATAGTGGACTAAGATATTTTAATTTCTCTCTTCACAAGTATGTGTGTTTTATTTCTGGAGACAATCTTATAAATTAATGATTCGGTATGGGATGCCGATGAAATCAATCTAGCTTAAATTGATCCAACGACTGCTAGGCACAAAAAGATTATCTATGTTCTGTTGGAACTGCATCTTATCATTGTCAAGTCAGTAGTGTAAAGTTTCTTGGCTTGTTTACAGGTGATGAACCAGAGTGTGCGGAACTAATCAATTAATTAGTGAAGATAATAGTCAGTGGTTCATTTGCTATAAATTATGCCACGGGATTTCTATAAACCGATACTCTTAAATTACTCTATCACAGACTTCTCCATTCACATGTGTACTACAGCACTATACGATAGGATGCTGCATATCATTATAGGCTACATGGGCTAGAAATAATTCAAAACGATGAACACAAAATGTTTGCAATATGTCCTACAATGAACACAAAAAGTCCATTATTCAGGAAATTATTCATGAATCTATTATTCAAGAAATTAGCAAAAACAAAGAGAAACAAACACTCGAAGAAGCACCTGATCAATCAATACTACAATAATTAGTATCACCAATATTCATCATTTACATGACATCAAATGTCATTTAGCAGATTAATTAATTAATTGATTTATTGATTGATTGAGTGATTGACAGTCCCTAACCACAAACGCAAGAATACTTTAATCTCAAACTGTCCGCAATAAAGTTCATTCTTCCTGTCTTTAATTACAATATATTAGCATCCTAATTAAAGCAAGTTTTGTTCTATCCCACCATAAGTTACAAAAGTATGTTTTGCTTAAAACATGATCTAGAGTATTATACAATACATTTTAAGTCTGTGATAATTATTTAAAAATACAATTACCCGTTTACGTCAAAATTACGAATTTGAGCATATTTCCTATTTTTAGTCCTTGTTTTCCTAATCTGACATTGAGGGGGCAGAAACACTAGAAGTGAATCTTTAAAACGACTATCACATGCTATGTAGTAGGTCAAGACGTACACTAGAAGACATAGGCGTCTGACATAGAATATTAAACTATGAGCTAATGTAGCTTGTACAAATATAAACCAATAAAATAAATGGAGACCAACTTATGCCCATTTCGGCTACTAACTTTAGCCAATTTTCTTTCTTCTCTTTCTCAGGTATGAAAACTACGTTAAGATGTATTAAACACTCTCATTGAAAATGTCGAAGAAGAGAAATTTATCGGAGGATTACGTTCAATATAATTTACTTTCAGTGTGGATAAAAATGGAAAAGGCAGCTATGAACGACTAAATGCTACTCTACACAATAAAATAGACACGGTCATATTTAATGAACCGAATATTGATGTAATTGTTGAAAAATGTAAGAGTGGACTCTTCCAGTGTGTATCAAACTATGAGACCACAGGACAAGACATATATAACACGTGAGTGTAGGAGGGCTGATCTAATTATAAATAAACGGCACACAACTTTCCGGCATCCACGTAGCTCGTGCCATTATGAAGTTTTCAAGGAGAGGAGACGTGACGTACAGCTCACGCGACAAGCAGACAAGATTGAGTATCAGTACACACTCAGGGCAAAGCTAACGTGTGACTACATACACCCGACATATTACTGAACAATAATTAAATATGTCATGGGTGTCACGGTGAAGCCATCGATAGGTACATTCGTAACAAATGGAAATGAAATAGTTAATAGAAAACCTAAAGCGGATTTACTTAATCTGTATTTTGCCACCTCTATTCATGACCACGCCACACAGACTGGAGAATGTTACGATATGTACAGCAGATGTGGAAGACCTCAATTTCGTCTTAGATACATCACACTATTAGTAAGATTCTTAACTTCCAAAGTTCCAGAAGTATGAAATGAAGCAAACATCATTCCGGTGTTTGAATAGGGGGAACGTCGTAATGTGAGTAACTATAGAGCAATATCATTTCTTTCTATTGTCGGCAAGCTTCAAGAGAAAGTTGTTTTTTAAAAGATTATATGGCTTTGTTAAAAAGATACCCTTCTAACATGAAGGATTTCAGGGTTTAAGCCTAAGGACTCCACCATGAATCAGCTTCTAAGAGTAACACACCAAAATTATAATGCTC
This sequence comes from Paralvinella palmiformis, assembly GCA_025642065.1. NCBI lineage: Eukaryota > Metazoa > Annelida > Polychaeta > Terebellida > Alvinellidae > Paralvinella > Paralvinella palmiformis. The sequence continues at coordinate 47,228 of JAODUP010001433.1, read as the reverse complement.
TCAAACACGCGAGTGATTTAAATATAATCTTTTCAGACATATCAAAATCTGTTGACAGGGTGTGGCACATTGGACTTCTTCATAAACTGAGAACTCTCGGTGTTTTTGGCACACTCATCGATTGGCTGTCTGATTATCTACCAAACAAAAAACAGAGAGTCGTCATCAATGGAAGAAGCTCCGATTGGATCATAATTGAAGCTGGAGTCCCGCAGTGATCAATACTTGGTCCGATATTGTTTCTAATTTATATAAATGATATAATATATGACATATATATACTTATATGCGGACGATAACATCCTTATGAGAGTTGTGACCAGCCCCTTAGAAAACACCAGAATCGTGAATAATGATCTGGAACTGTTTAATGCTTGATCCAAGCAATGGACTGTTAAATTTAGTTCTGCCAAATTAAAACAATTAATTGTTACCAGGAAAACCACAAGGATCAATAATGTCAAGCTCCAGCTCGATGGTACTGAAATAAAGCGTGTGAAAATACACTGCCACCTTGGTATAATATTCACCGAGAAATTCTCATGGGAGATACATATATGAGTTGAGACAGAGTCTCAAAAGCCGCTCATACCTTAAATACTTTAGTTATATGTAGTCGTATTATTCTAAGAATTGTGAAGCAAAATATATACAAAATCTGCATTTGACCAGTCTTGGGATACGGATCCACAATTTATTTTAATTGCCCATTCTATGTTTCAAACTATTTGGACAAATCAAAGAGGAATGTTGCGTAAGCATGCACAGGTGCCTACAAAGACGCAAGTCGTACAGCACTTATGCAAAAGCTTACGTGTTACCTCTAACAATCCGTCGGAACTATCTTAGCATTTGCCAGTTGAACAGGATTATTGGAACATATCCTAGATTGATCAATGAATTGCTTCCTCTTGAACGATTTGATCTACATTACGAGCTTCGAAATAACAGCAAACTACAATTGCCCCGAATACGTACTGAGATATAAACAGAATCATTTCTGCACTCCTTAACTAGATTATGGAAGAGTCTCACACATAATCTACGCGATTATAAATCCCATAATGCTTTCAAATAAACACTGAAGTGAGATCACTCCCCTAAGTCAAACCGGCTCTTTTTATCTCTAAATTTAATCCCTACCATTAGTTGAAGCCTATTGTGTAGCAAAGTAAAAGAAACCCCACATAATCGCTGAAAATGGCTTCAAGCCATCTTCCACGGAAATAGTTGATTATGATTGATGTTCATATTTTAAGGCCACTTTGGCCACATGGTAGGCTAAATGGGCCGATGAAGTGAAATCAAAGGCAATGAAGTGAAATCAAAGATGTAACACCCTTTCAAATATGCCTTTGTCAAGATTCGAATTGAGGTGGCAGTAATCAGTGGTCTAACGCCTTACCAACTAGACCATGGAACCGCTCATATGGATATGGTTGAGCTACTGTTGGATAAAAAGGAATAAAATTAGATACCACAAATTCCTTTGACGAATATTATAATTTCACAGAATTAGCGATATGTCCGTGGATACCTTTGACCAAATACTCCAGGAATTCAAGAAATGTTCATTTTGTGTTCCAACTGAAAGAAAGCATTGATGTTGATATGTAGAATGAACTATTAGCTTTTGTTAGATAGGCCCGTGAATCTGAAAATAGTGAAGCCGATTATGGATAGGGTAGTTCAAGCAGTCAATTATATTGAATCCAGTCCATTTAATCGTGGAATTGTTAAGACATTCTGCCAAAGAATTGGAGCACAACTATTAAATCCTTTTTAGATATGCTTGTGAAACTGAAACTAGTATTAAATAAGATTTCACATTCTCTGAATCCTTAGATACCACCACCAAACCTTATTTAAAAGGAATAATTTCGATTGGAAAACGAAATTAGGATGTAACTGTCTTGATGAAGTACAACACATATTATGAAAGAAATTTAGATTCCGGACATTGGCGAAAGCAGAGGCACCTTAAGTCAAGATAAAACATTGCTTCTAACATCGTCATACAGCTGCATCGAATTGGAGCACAACGTAGCATTCCTCTTTATCTTACTCAATTCCTTGACTTTCCCGTGGACGTGTTTTCCTTTGTGCTATTGAATTGAGAAATGAGAAACTGATATCCCTTCGATAAAACAACTAATAGCGCTAAATATTTGAATTCCAAGAATGTATTTATCGTTGGCCTATTTCGCCGACTATTTTAAATTTATCTACAATTATATCAATATTCGGTTCATTAAATATGACCGTGTCTAATTTATCTATAGAGTTGTATCTAGTCCTTCGTAGCTGCTTTTTCCAATTTTATCCACACTGAAAGTAAATTATATTGAACGTAATACTCCGAAAATGTTATCTTCTTCGACATTTTCAATGAGAGTGTTTAATAAATCTTAACGTAGTTTTCATATATGAGAAAGAGAAGAAAGAAACTTGGCTAAAGTTAGTAGCCGAAATGGGCGTAAGTCAGACTCCGTTTATTTTATTGGTTTATACATTGTATATACCATCGTATTTGCATTAAATATCTTTATACATCGTTTTGTTTCTTATTTTTGTATTTGTGAGGTTTAAGTCAAACACTGAACCCTGAAGTACAATTGATTTATAATTTGTAATATAGCCCAAATCGTATTTAAACAGTACTGTACTGGTATCAAGCCTTAGTTTGAATAATTACCATTAATTTGAAGCTTATAAAATCAAAACTCAAAACACAACGAAAACACCAGTTATACATTTTCTCACGCATCAACACATTTACAAAAGCGCACACCAAATGTCACTTTAGAATTTAGATATAGCTAAAGGTTTTAATAAAAGTTTGGAGATACTGTATTTTGAATATTATCGGTCGTAAATACTAACACTCGTAAGTCGACGAATAACTGTAGATCTATATAAAAACCGTATTATTTTAACACTTAGGGAAGAAAATCAACAGTGGATAAAGGAATAAACTTACTATATAACAGGAGGTGTGGCTGTGGGAGAATCAAGAAGAATTAACAAGGATGGAAGACGGCATGCAATGATTGCGACCGAAAAACATCAACCAGTTTTTTCATTTGGCACCTATGTGAAATTAAGTCAGAAGATATCTGATGATGACACTTCTACGAAACAGACGAAATAAACGAAAATGTATTTTACTTTCAAGACTTTTTGCCACTTCCGCTAAAAACGATTTTACCTTCCCCTGTATAGGTTTGCCTTACCGGTTGGGGAGCTTGGTATATTTGCTTTTCGATCTATACGTTTCTATTTCTACTTATTTATTTATACACCAAACAGTTTATATCTATGAATTATATTATTATTGGTTTCATCAACTTTAACTCTTTGTTATGCCATGTTATATTTTTATGGTCATTAGACAATCATCAAATATTCACCTGCAAAGAGCGATGTCAATTAATACTTAATTTATTATTGTCATCTGACTTCTAGCATTCTATGTTCGCAATGAGTTAGCTGGCAGATCAGAGAGATTTATGCTGTCACCGTTTTGAAAAATAAAAATAGAGTCAACAAGAAAAATAAGACACTTGTAGTTGAAACACCTCTCAATCTCAACACTAGTAGAGCGTTCCAACATTTTCATCATTTAAGCTATCGATCTCTAATGGCGTCTTAACATGTTGTTAATTGTGACAATTAATGTAAACTAGGTTGGTAATTAGAGTGATTTGATTTCATTTCAAAAGAATTGAAAGGTGATTCTGGTAGTGGCTGCTATTTAGTATATTCTCAAAATGAATGTATTTCAATAAATTATAAAAGTGTCATGTACATTAATTATTTACTGCATTGTACAAACAAGGATACTCTGATTATTAGAGCTATTTTATGCGAAAACAAACATTATTAAAATTTTGTACAAAACGAATTACTGATTTTTCGCTTCTGTTTCTTCTATATAGTCCCAATATATTGTACTGAATATTATGTAAAATGTGTGCCATTACTCTTCATAAAGAGTTGGCAAATATTCAAGGGCACACTATTTCGTTGTTATAAACTTAATCATGATAATCTCTTAACTTTATGAAACCTATGGTTTACACGAAACAAAGATAATGTAATAAGTATGGAGAGATAGACAAAATATATAAAGAAGAAAGAAGATAGTGATGAATTTTTCTTAAAGGTACACCTTAATCTTAGGGTAATGTTTAATATTTTTAAAAGCCTTTTATATATTTTATTTTTATTAAATGACTACCTCAGGTATGTTAATTTTAAGTATATCGCATAATAAAACTTATCTTCAATTCTGGCATATCTTATAATCCGTCATGCGGGAGACATATCTTGCTTATCACGATCATTAAACTAAACACTTATTAATAATTACCTATAAGTGTACTTATATAAACATAAGGATATATGAAAAAAGCTAAATATTTTCACAACTCTGCCCAATGCTGATAAACTTTTCTTATTATATATGGGGTTAAATGTTGTTCGGTTTATCATATTATATATGATTTGCAGATGTTTTCTCAATTATCATCTACGAATGCTTCATAGCACCCTAATGTAATGATTTAATTCCTGGGGAAGAGCAGAGAGAGCTACTCATTCGTGCATTAGTTGCTGGCTTGGACAACTGCAGTTTGACGTGTTCACGTATCTGGGTACTACAAGCAAACTCAAACCTATATTTATGCTAGTAATCGGCAGTAAGCCATGGCCATCCAACCATGTCCTCATAAATTTTGTATTTATCCAATGAGCATATGATCTAACAAGAAACAACATTGGATTGAAGCTCCTACAGTAAAACTTTCATCCTTAAGTATAATGATATAATATATCGCAAAGCTTTATTTATTAAGTATACACCAATTACTTATATACTAATTACTGTTTATGAATATTCAGTCATAGTCCTACAGGGATCTTGATCATAACTTTGATATGAGCATGGTTATTGCTTAAGGTTCCCAGTGCCATTCAATCATACCTTAGAATCGTCACGAATAATCATGATTATATTTCTTTACTTACATTTAACAAACCAGTAAAATATTCTTCTAGGGAATATCAGATTCCCTAGAAGAATATTTTACTGAAAACAAAGAAGAAATATCTGTATAATATAATAATAAATTAATATTATAATCTATTTACGGTTCTTAAATTCTGGAGTGTATAGATTTGTGCTGGTAAGACGTGATGATATATGAAAGGTACGGCATGTTAATAACATTCCATAGCACATCAACACCCCCCCACACACACACACTGCATCTACATAACACACGCGCGCATACACTACATGCACATACAAACAGGCACACACATATATACACACACACACACGTTTTCACCTGACGTACATTAGTTCAGTTTTGTGAAAGGTCATGAAGTAAATGACCATTACCTGGATGTAGATACTATAGCTTAATGTAGCTTTTGTTACGATAAAGGTCACAAGATAGGAAAATGTACAGCACTATAAGTAGTTTTACTATCCAACTGTTTTTATCGTTGCTAATAATGATAAAATACGATCGAAATTTCATTTTTTTCTAATATAACATACACTAATCATCCAAACATAATAACTCAAGTAATCAGTTATCTGTCTAAATGTCTAACTCGCTATCTATCCATATATCTATCAATCTGTTTAACAAATAGTTTTCCGTGTCTTAATGCTACATGAGCAGATTAATAAAACTTTAAGAAGAAATATATTATTTTCATCGACTGTACGCAATCATTTTGTAGAACATTTTATATCTAAATGCATATATTAACCAGGACTACAACGGTCAATTCATGACAGAGTAAAACAATCTTTGTCAATACATGGGAAATTCCATTACTCAAAAACTATTCAAGCTTAATTTCGCATCTCAATTTTTATAACAGTTAATATTTTTAACGCACATCTGCGACAATATTATTTGCATCTAAACTATTGGAATAATGTTATGTGAATATTATATTTAAGAATTGCGGCCTGGAATAGCCTAGGAAAACAATTATGATATTATCATATGTTGTCTATAATAGGTCCTTTCCTCGAGTTTTGCATTTTTATCATTAAATAACTTTAATCACGCCCAGAGTTCAGTCTTTATTTTTCAACTCTTTATTGTGAGCTCTATTGACAATCAGATATATCGAAATAGATAGACAATGATGTAAGAGTTATTACTGAAATTTTGCTGATTTTCGTTAATAAAAAGGTTCACCTCACAATAGTGATCTACTTCTCGGATATCTGATATCTGTAAGTGAAATATGGATAATGTTCTTTGTTTGTAGTTTCAACTGAATTAAATGTCAAGGAATATGTTCTATGATACGAAATAGAGTTTTGAATGTTATTGATTTAATCACTAGTTTGTTCCTGTTTTATTCTAGTGTCTTCATTAGATTAACAAAATCTTAACTCATGAATTACCGTAATATAGGAAGACTAAAAACAACCCATTTCTTAAAATTAGAAAAGGTTTGATGTAAACGTGAAAATGAATAATGGCGAGGGGTTTTGATAAAATTAGCATAATATATCAAAGCGTGGTCACGGAAATGCGGTCATGTACGCTGATACATATACACAAGCATTCTTAGTTTTTGAATAAATTACACACACGCACTCACGCACACACGCGCATGCGCATACATACACCTATACCGATGAACAAATAAGCGAGAAAGTGAGAAAAGATCGTTCATTCCTTGCTCCTCTGCTATCGGCTGCTAATGGCGTTTTATCACTGAACCAGCAAGTGGCAAGGAATGGAATGCTTGGCAAGTTTATTTGTATTTTGGTTAAGTACGAACCAACTACAGGGTATGCAGAACCTCTCCGAACTTAGAACGAGACAATGGACAAATCGTAATCCACCACTGCCCCCCCTGCGTTGGGTTGATGTAAAACACCACCTTGATATCGAGGAACCTAATCGAGTTGAAACACCAATAGCTTCATAAAACGTGTTAATTGAAGTCTTTTTGGCTTCAATACAACGGCCATCTAATTTGTATTATAACATAATGGTAGGGGTACATTATTTCATGGTTAAATCCATGAATTATTCATGCAATGTGAAACCTCTCTACTACTAAACGATTCTTGAATGAACCTTTTTCCTTTTACCTGTATTTATAAAAGAGTAGCATCCTAATCAAACCAATTTCTCTTACGCAGACACAAATTGAAGTCACAAATAACTCAGTTTTTGCTAAATGTCGTATCAAACGTGCTAAAACTAATATTTTATGTCGGAGAGTAATTTACACATTTAATTGCAGGAGTTTGAATTTTTTTTTATTTGCTTTTCAAATTCGTGTTTTCTAAGTGTGACAAAATACGCGGTACAAATACAAGCAATACCATTGCATCATGACTTTGAAGTTTTCAAACCACTAAAACTCGCTTGCACTTTATGTATCATTAGCATACATGTATATACAATGTACCTCTCTTCCTTTCTCCATAAAAGGTTCCCAAGGACACGCCCAATTACGTACATATATAGACACCCCCCCACACACACACACACACACACACAGCTACACCCACCCTCCCACATACAGACACACACACGCACATACTAAGAGGACATCTATTAAAAGCAGAAAATCGTATCACCTTGATACGTGCTCTATAGCACTACAATGTCATCTACCAGGACATGAAGTACATTAATATATCACAGAAGCCGATACTATGGACTAATGTACCTTTTAAGAAGATAACGGTCATCTAATGGTATGATGTATATAGAGATAAGTAGTTTCACTATCCTGCTGACCTCGTCTTGATTATATGACTAGACATTTCACATAAAAAAATGGTCATCACCTCCAGCTTACCAGGAAAAGATTATATCTAATCATATATAGATCAATTGAAGTATCTATTGAGTTGTATGTAGGTCTATTTGTCTAACCGCCTGTATTCATTCCAGTACATTACAATGTCTATTGATATATTTCTCTACCTACCTAACTATCTATCATTTGTTATTATTGAATTGGCGTTTCGATATCTTCAATCCATTTCTTAACTTTGGGGAGGGGGTGTTTTTTAACTGAATCATTCCCCTTGATATCATTTTGAATTTTACCAACTTGTGTATGCTGTGAGTGTGTGCGTGCGTGTATGTGTATGTATATGTGGGTATATTTGGGTGTATGTGTGAGTATGTGTGTTTATCTGTGTTTATGCGTTTGTCTGTGTGGATAGGTAACCGAGAGTGTGTGTGGGTATGTGTTTGTGTGTGCATGTGTGTGTATATGTGTGTGTTGATATCCTGGTGTGTGTGTATGTGTGTGTGTATGTATGTGAGTGTGTTTTGTTTTGATTTTATGGTTACCATTTTAAGTACTTTCGATGGTGTCTAACCAATGACTGCTGAAATGGGTAATTTATAGTTAGGGTATCAAAGCTTTATACAGATAGGTGTATTATCGCCTTATAATGCCTTAAAACAGACACAATAGTATACTTTTACTATACAACATTATAGCAAAACATCATGAAGGCATGTAATCGAGGTCGTGTTATATAATGTTATATAGTAGTTGGTATATTCTATATCTTGAATTTGAATCATGAAGCTTCATCAACAGACTGCATCGTATTATTTAATGGTTATTATGGTGTTAGATTCAAATCGTAAATAAATAAATATTTACATTTATCATTATAAACGGTATTAATGAATATTATTCTTGTGTATTATAGTTCATACTTTAACCGGGATGAAAGTGTGATGTAAATATGTCCATATACGAAGTCATCAATCCCAGATTAGCTGATCTCAAGATAGAGCACCCGACTCAGTTAAGAGTATGCCCTGATTAAATTAACCAAAACTAATACCTGGAAGAGTTTCTGTACTAATATATTGTATTTTATGTTCATCAGGTAATATTTTAAACAGGACTGTAAATTATCTCGATAATTGTTTCTAGTAAATAGTATCGATGTTATGTTCGATGGCTTTTCCCTGGTTTTTTCTTCAACATCTCTAAAGGCCAAGTTCCTTTATTAATAGACTGGGAAGACGGTACTAATTATCTCAGGATAATACAATAAAATATATATTATTCATCAATGAAGTAATATTCCCAAATCATTGATTTCGCTTATTGAGGATTACACAACGCTAGCAAAACTATTAATTTCTTTGTCCGCAGAAAATTCATTATTGTATCTTCTATTTCCAGAATAAAAACAATAAACGGGTCGAGGTTTAGTGTCATTTTGTATAAATCATTTTGACGTTTCATTATTGTGACATAAAGATTGCTTGACAACAATATAAACCCATTCTTCGGTTGTCAATACTTGTTTCCAGTGATTCTAATAACAATGACATTCAATGGCATTATTAGTTCCTCTATCACTTATACCTTGTTAATTACATATAAAATACGTAGCTTTATGGCTAGAAACATTATAATAGTTTGTGTATACACAGATCACTTTGATCCAGACACATTGTGGATAATTATACAGCTGAATGTTTACCCATGCTTAGTGGCGACTTACAGAGGGTGTAGACGTTACGCACATAATTGAGCTTAACCATTCCAAATGACATATTTTGATGAAGTCAGTACACAAATCTGTCAACGGAAATTGCCGAATGAAAATGGACATTATTGAATATTCGGTAGGATGTCTTGTAAGGAATGCGATTGGTCCTCGAAATATGAATTTCTGCTTAGATGCTATTACAATATGCGAGTATTGTCACAGTTTTATAAACTTAAATAAAATGACTAAACTGATTACTATTTACAGTTTTCATATGGAATTATGTATTTCTAAGAGAGATGAAAATTTTAAAAGAATTACTATACTTTTCCCCAAATGCCACTAGTGGAAAATATCTTATTATGCTTCATCCTTTTATTCATTGGCAATGTGATGTGAGAATCATTGACAAGTTTATTTTCAGCATGACTGTTCATTAACCTAAATGAAGCATATAGTCTTTCCTTAACCTAATATATGGCTCCATAAAACTATGCATTAGGGTTCTGAAAATGTGATAATTAAATTTTGTTCATGCTAAATTCATTTTCTTATTTTTCAAAACTTCAAGGCTTTAACACCACCTATAAAATATCAATAACCAAACTGATCAGTGTTCACTGCAGTTTAATTCATTCCCTACGTACAGACAAAAATCAAGTCATATATATGTAAACTGTTTTATATAGGTATGGTATGGTTTTAGTTAAGTCATCTCGTCTTGTATGTACACATGCCGATGGTAGACACAACGTAAGCATTTTTAGTCAGTGTTCATCCGTTATTATATAAAAGCCTGGCAAGTTATTAGAGAAGTATATATGCAGCGTACTGATCATGAGGATTATTTTACTGATAACGATGATAATGATAATGATGATGATGATGATGATAATAATAATAATAATAATAATAACAGTTATTATTATTATTATTATTATTATTATTATTATTATAATTATTACTGCTACATTTATTGAGAAAGTTAGTTGTCCATATTTATGAACCGCCTGATGATAAGCGATCTTTGTTTATAGTGAGACTACGGTTATATTCAAAATGAACTTCTATTAAAATGGTACCCTAGTTTCCTAATTACATTGGTAAGTTTTGTGATTGGCCAATAAGCATAGAAATAATCGTGCGGGGGAGGGGGATTCAGTGATGAACATTAGTAAGATTTCGGTATGTCTTTCTGTATCTAAAATGAACCAGTGTGTTGGATAACATTGCTATTTATAATGGACCTAATTCCGTCACGGACAATATTGGATAGGAATGTGCATTGCTTATTGACCAATCACAATCGTCCAATGACCCACTCCGACATATGATTATTTCTGTGCTTGTACCAATGTTATGTTCAATCACAAAAGTCCACAATTAATTATTACATACGGGTGTTAACCTCTTTTTGAGTGATACTATATATGAAAGAAACATTTCTTAAAAGTACTATCACGGAAACCCAATCAAGAGAATATATATATATATATATATATATATATATATATATATATATATATATATATATATATATATATAATTAATTTTTGGATATAACTTGTATTTACTGTAGCTATAAATCGAATGGATAGTTTGTTTTTATTCAATATATCCAAAAATCCATAAAATGCCTTTTCACCGTGAGGCTATAAAATAAATTTATCATGTATGTAACAAAAGTATGTATGAGGTTTTAAAATTGCATTATATAAGACCTCCTCCTGAAATTTAGCCATGTATATGTCGGGATAATGAAAAGCAGAATACCGGCCCATTGAAAGCCAGCGGCTTGAATATACAATTGTCCATTAAAAATAAAAAAGTTATTTTTATGATAATACTAATGATACTAATACTACTAATACTACTACTACTACTACTACTACTACTAATAATAATAATAATAATAATAACATGTTACATTATACCGTCATATAAATTGAAGTGCTTCACTCACTGTATGAAGTCCTTTACCAAGTTTCAACTATTAAATGTCTTCTGAATTATGGTAATGATATTGAACTTTCGAGGGCTTGGATTAATTGGTGGTAATACAAATTGGAAGTGTTTATCTGTGATTACACAGGCATTTCTTAATGTATTTAAGATTCCTTCAACCTTTACATTTATTCTGATATTTTAATTGTTGAATATTATTTAGTTCTCAAAACCCTTCAGGTAAATAATACTTTTTATCTATAACTACTGTTGGTAAGCCATTGTCTACTTTAAAAAATTAAAAATTATTATTTTTGTAGATATATCTAAGGGCTAATCATTCCAAAGAGACTATATTTTTATTTTCCTTCATAAGAGTTAAGCTATTTATTTATGATGTAAAGTTTGAAATATACTGAATAAGATTTGAGGCAATCGCTTTATTTGTTAGGTTCCAATTGGATTTTCACAAAAAAAATTAATATAGCTTTTATTGCAATATATAAGGACATTTTGTTATTTTTATATTTTCTACAAATGTTCACCACTGCATAGGTGATTGCTGTTTTATCTCTATCACACGTAGGGACAAATGTCAAACCGTTGTTAATTAAGAGAACTGGGGTTTTTTTTGAAAGAAAATAACAAGATAAATTAATTGCATTATGACTATTCTTATCACATAGTCATAGAGATCTGTGATATAGTGATGTAGGTTTGTCTCCTTACTGTGGAGTCTTTTAGGTGATCAAAGTTTT
>JAODUP010001433.1:12500-32500 GCA_025642065.1 Paralvinella palmiformis | reverse complement strand
TTCCTTTCCAAAGGTTTAACATTTCTTCGTTGTCATACTGATCTAACAGTCAAATGTGCAGGACTGGTCGTTGTACGGACTCTTTACTATAATAACGTATTATTGAAGATATATATTTAGAAATATATATTTAATGAATTAGTTAAAGTGTATCTTTTCGGTGGGATGGTTGAAGAAACTCAACAACTCTGATGGAGTTAAAATATTATGCTCAGTCAATTGAACACATTCAACGACACGTCGAAGATGAAGAAGATTATATGAAGTTTTGTCTGGCACAGGTAAACGCATTTGCTCCACATAACCCATTATGCCTCGCTGGAGAAAAAACCATCTCTACTAATAATTGTCGCCCAAAGATGAGACACCTGGGCTGGCAAGAGGCTTTTCAATTTGTTTAATTAACTGCTGTCAGCCACAAGGTAAGTATTTATAGCAATAGACTTAGCGTAGTTTCCAGTTACTTTATTTGTCTAACTTAAAGTTAGCCGGCGACAAGCTGTGATTTTGTCAGCTAAATATATTATAGTTATTGTGTATTTCGTCGTAAGACAGCCAGTGATTTATCAGGGAAAGTAACTTTTAGTATAATTTATGTCATAAATTCTCTTTGTCTAGGTCATTCCATGGAGGAGAATGGATCTTCATATGCCGAGTATCTTCTTAGAAAAAGTATCTCACCAGAACTACTCTAAGATCATTAATCAATATATATCTCATGAAGGTGTAAAGTCAACGTATCCAAAAAGAAATTACCTTTTAAAACTTGTAAGTTTATAAACGCCATCAGCATGATATCAGTTTCCAACACGGGGTCAAGGTGAAGATGTATTAAGCCACCAGCCAAAGAAACTGTTATTTAGAGACCAAAAAAATGGAAAACAATTATTTTTAGCCATTTGTTGTTGACTGTTTGCCTAAAAACCTTTGTAGGAAGAAACAATTATTTAGTGTTTTGTGTTCTTTGGGAGATCGCTTTATAAAAACGGACACTAAATAAATAAAACAACTTAGGTTTTAACTATGGTTTAGCAATGTACAAAATTCACACAAAATGCAATACAACGCAGACAAATAAAATTAAAATCTACATAATATATACAACTAAGGAATATAAATAAACTTGGTTTAGTTTTTATCATTCACACCAAATCCTGTTAAAATACTTTATTCGGCTAGTACTTTCATCAAGTTAAATATATATTTTCTCTAGATAAGTATCGGATGAATGGCAGCTAAACAAATTCATCTATGGAATAATAAGATATATACAAATAGGATAAACAAAATTAATATAAAGATGCGTTTTTTCTATGTAAACAACAACACCATTTAATTCATAATTCAATGTTAACGCTTAATAGCAGCTCAGACCCTAAATAAAATAGTATTATATTACTATTATTATCTCCTAGAATGAATAAAACAGTCTTAGAAATCCAAACCACAGAGAAATGATCTGATTCGAAAGCTCTGAAGAAATAAAACTTTCCAGAACAAATTCTGATTCCTCCAGAATTAATGACACATCATGTACTTCACCCTGAAGTCCTACCTAAATGCATTCTAAACACAGAATGATCACATGAAATTGCTTCATATTCAAGGATTGTTCTATTTAGTAAGGAATTAACGATAATTGCAATTAAAATGATGGGGAAATAAACATAAAAGGCTGCAGCTTGCATAACTACTTATCCAGATAATACGAGAAAGAACCAACCAAATGTGTCATTAATTAATGCCTTAATTTGGTTGTGCAGAATTACAATCTAACACTACAGAAAATAAATGTAAGACAAATAATCCGATGGTCATCAAAGGTTTTTCATTCTTCAATGGATTGCAAGAAGACTTGGCTATACATTCCTTAACCAAATACCTCCATAAATCATACATGTGACGCCCCGAGTTCATACACATTCGAAAGATATTTTGAAACCAAATAAATAACCTTCCCTTTAAGGTCACAATATTATCAATAATGATAAATAAAACCTCACTGTGGCGGTGTTGACATTCAATCAAAGTTAAACCTGTCATAAGCTAATGTAACTAGTCTCAGCGAGTGTTGAAATCCGCCTGAGGAAAGAACCCTCTTTAATAATCACAGAAATCGGCACTAAGCCTAAGTACGTATATATTCTTGCAGGCCAAATATCCATATATGTAATCATTCTGAATACGTTCATTATATTCCAGAAGATTGTGTAGTAAATAACATGGAGAACAATATAGAGTCTGCAGGTAAAGAAGCAGAACTAGCAGTATATTGTATGGTCTGATTTAAACCACTTCCATTTTGGGATATAGAATGTTATCAGGATTCTGTCTGGATATATATTTTATTTCTAATCTCATCTGGCCCGAATTGAATATTCCTTAACCAAGAGTGCATCTTACAATGATTTAACTTCCTCATTACTACAAAAATCTTAATTTATTATATTCCTAAAATCCAGTTGCACTAAATTCTACTTTGTGTAAACGTATTAATAAACAGCAGAAGTGCATTATATATATACGATATTATTATATATTTAACTGGTCTGGCGTTGAAGTTCTTCTCTAACCTAAGTGAACATTTATGCCTTTTATATACTCTTAGTGTTATCAAACATTACAGTTTGTTCATTACAAAGAGAATGTACACTAACTCAGTATGGACTCACGGAAGTGCTTTAACTAAAATAAAATGTGTGTGTGTGTGTGTGTTTTGGGATATATATAACGTGGCAACAGGCACAGACCATCAACATATCTAAACATCCTTCCAGACCTACCTCCATAAATATAAATATAAATACAACTATACACGCAATCTAAAACTAAAATGTTCCATATCTCCACATATTGATAGATGTATTTGTATACCTATGCATGTGTTTTAAATGTCTACTGTGAGTATGCTTAAATATAAAATTCATTGTTGATAATTATTAAAATTATGTTGTAATAACAAACATCCTTATATTTATAATTAACTAAATAGTCGTTTTTAATTATCAACGCATTTAATGGCAAATAAGATGTTTCCTGTCATCGACAAGACGCAAACAAAGAATATATTTTTATTATTAAAATCCAGCTAATGTGAAAGGAAATAAATGGCAAAAGGTACTATACTTGGATATATTTTGGGATTTGTAATTCCACTTAAAACATAAATTGAGTTATTTATACTTAGAGCTGAATCATTTAACGATAACAACATGTGTGTGGGTATTGGTGTGTGTGTGTGTGTGTGTATGTGTGTGTTTGTGCGTGTGTGACTTTGTGTGCGACTTTGCGTGTATATGTGTCCGTCTCTCTATCTCTCTCTCTCTCTCTCTCTCTGTGTGTGTGTGTGTGTGTGTGTGTGTGTGTGTGTGTGTGTGTGTGTGTGTGTGTGTGTGTGAGAGAGAGAGAGAGAGCGTGTGCAGATAAAGATGCATGTATATACTTTCAACTTTCAACTCTAGTCACAATTTGATTCCTGTTGTGGGAACAAAAGGAAAATTACAGCGTATAGCTGGGTGGAATGAATTATATTAAAACAACTCACTCAGATGCCAGGGAAGCCGTTTTACTTTGGCAGTCTAACTCTAAGCCTAGATTTGGACCCATGCGTGATATCATGAATTCATCATGTGCTAATTCAAACAATGCTTGCGTTTTTGCAAATCCAATGAAAGTCGAGCTCGAGGTGATGTTTTAGCAAATAATCTTCTTTTAAATAATAATGTATGTTTCTGGAAGGAAGTTAGCAAGATGAACCGGTAGTAATAATCAACAATAAATGGTGTAACAGATGAAAATAATTAAGGTGTGGTATGACCAGCTTTAAAAGTTGTTGAACTCAACTGGAAATACTTCTAATCAACCCTATGTTGAATCTATCATCAATGATATTGTACACTCACAATCAGTATTCTGTCTGTTATCTGCACTAGATGTGATACATGCAATTAATAAACTTAAAATGGGTAAAAGTGCAGGTACTGACTCGATGCAAGGTGAACACTTCAAGTATGCCTATTGCCATTACTAGTCTTGTTTCAAAAGATCTTGAAACTCTTATTATTGTATAGGCTACAGTTTCAGTTAGAAACTTCTAGTAATCAGTTTGGATTTAAAAGTACACATGGTACATGCATGTGTGTTTACACTCTCAAGCAGATAACATAATATTATAATCAACGCTCTAGTCCAGTATATATTTGTTATCTTGATGCTCCCAAAGCATTTAATCGTATTAATCACTGGTGTCCCTTTAAGAAACATATTAAACGTAATATTGATGTTACCTTGATGCGTCTTCTCATATTCTGGCATTGTCAACAAACATTTTGTATGTGTTGGGATAACCAATTCTCTCAATTTTTTACTGTGTCTAATGGTGTAAGACAGGGTGGAATTATATCACCTGTGTTGTTTAATGTATTTCTTTCCAATGCCTATGGCTGTCATTTGTGATCAACGTATAAACAATATACATATAAGCATGTTGTAGTGGCTTTTAATATAATATACATTACTTATTCGGTATTTTAATGGGGGGAGAGTTTATCTGCAATTTATGTCATTTAGAGTTTTAATACACGTTTAGGTGCTACTAGCAACTTGCTGGTACAAGGTATTGTTCCTAGTTTGTTTAATTATCATTCTAGCTCTAGTGCTAGATGGACTAAAATACAACAATTTTAATTTAATAATTGATTGATTGATTGATAAATAAGCAAATCCGTTAAACTCTGAAAATATTTAATCATTCCATGGTTCCGGATTCATTTGTTGTTTTGACCGGTATATGTTAATGATAAATGAACTTAATAGCAGTGCGTATGAGATTCAACCACATTGGCATTCTATCACTTAATGATGACACAGTCAAATCTGGACTGGTTCGAGATTCTCTGTGTCTGTGCCTTATTATACACAGCTAAAAAACTAACACTCACAAACACACACACACACACACACACACACACACATATATATATATATATATATATATATATATATATATATATATATATATACCTCTACACCCATACACACGCATACATACATACACATACACACGCACGCACACGCCCATGCACGCAACTATATATGAACATACACACACACACAGTTAGTAATAAAGAAACGACACGCATAGTCCCGCAAGTTTGACTGATGGATTGACTAAGAAAGGATAACCCTTTGGGATGAGTTAAGGAGGGAGAGATGGAAAAATGCAGAGAGAGAGAGAGAGGGAGAGAGAGAGAGAGAGAGAGAGAGATTGAGACAGTGAAAGAGAAAGAGAATGAGAACAGATAAACCCATTAATATACAGGGATATAGAAAGAGATAAAATCACAGAAACAGACATACAAATATATATAGATACATGGAACGATCGATATTAATGGTTGGATAGTGTGTTATCTTCGAGAAGGTGAAGTGTAGGCCAGGGGAAATTTATATAACCAAGTAAAGGCTAAAAGGCTAGCAAAACTGTCAATCTTCATGTCCATTAAACCATAAAAGCTAAATTAGCCCACTTTCTCAACTTCTATGTCATAGTTTAATGTAGGTCACGTGGAAGTACAGGTAATAGAGGATTGGCTTTTAATAAGTGTTACCATAGCATACATGAATGTGAATTGCTGTTTGGATGTTGTTGCGTGTATATATATATATATATATATATATATATATATGTGTGTGTGTGTGTGTGTGTGTGTGTGTGTGTGTGTGTGTGTGTGTGTGTGTGTGTGTGTGTGTGTGTGTTGTGTGTGTGTGTGTGTTTGTGTGTGTGGTTTATCTATGTATAATAAAGCAAAGGCAAATATAATCTCGAACCTGAATTCCAACCCTGGACGTTTCTTCAGGGACTGAATCCAGAGTGGCGACTTTTCTTGCTGAGACATGTGTAATGTCTCACCAGTCCCTAAGCCGCCAAGCAAAATCAAAATACGAATCACCTACAGCCGTGGAGTTTGGGTGTAAAACACCCAAGTCAGATCACGGCAGTAGTGGGAATGTTTAGCTTAATTATCTAAGCAGCCCTATTTATACCTTTTTTTCAATTGCTGTATCTTTCTTCAAAGCAATTACTATATAAACTATATAACCCAATTGTCACTCTCTTCAAAGATCAGTTTTTACAACGGGTAGGTGTCACGAAGCGACTACTATTAAAACTGTTTAGCTTAATTGCTATTAAAAGACTGATATCTGCGCTGAAGCAGACCGTATTAGCGCGTCATAGCTTCTGTACTGTTTGAACTATGCGTACAACTCTAAGTTGGCTGTTGCGGTGTATACGTCAGAATCTTTCCTGATGTCGAGGCTCGTAGCTTTTACCTGTATATTGAATTTCTATAAATGTTCTTATTGTTCAATAAAAGGTGGCCCTCATTAGATTTTGTCATCTCCAGTGACTCGACTTACATCATAGCAGGAAATTCACATATATATGAACTTTGTCTAAAACATCACAAAGATGAATCCTCTGGCGACCATATGCCTGAACGTGTTATCACAAACACCAAGAAAGATCACATGCATGAAATATTGTGGCAAAAATTTTTCCCGTATTAATATGATGGATCATTTGATAGGCTTGTAGAAGCCTAAAACAAAGCTGTCCAAATTAATATCTTCTGTACTCTAATAAACTTAGATCAGCTTCGTAAATTCGGAGGAAAAGTCAGAGGAACTGATACCAAACGTTTTTAACGGAACATTATACATTATACAGACAACATGGTTATTCGAGGACAAGAAATATATATATGTGGATACGATAAAGAGAAGCAAGCTAAATTAACCATAAAATTAGAAGTAATTACAATGTAAATCTACCACATTTTGCCCATGTTAAAATATTGCCGGGAATACAACAGAAATGTATTAGGAAAAATATAAATTTTGAATTTCCGCAAAAGGTATCGGCAATTTCACAAGAAATGCAAGTATTATGCTTTTTGGATAAATGCTTAAGTTGTTTTGCCCAACTTCTGTAGTTGGGACCAATGACATAGTCACCAAGTTTTCGAACATATCAAGTGACTCAGAATTGTCAACTTACTCCTTGAAGACTCGGGGTGTGTCAACTGATAAGGGCCATAATAAATAGGTCAAGGGTTGAGTCATTAGTGCCGTGATGTTTGATATGAACGACTGTCACGAAAAACTTTACAATAGATACATATCGTACTTTCTGTAATGCCCATTCTGACACTTCCGCTGATGGCGCCTATAATAATGAAGAAAGTGCGCCCATCCAATATTCCCAATGACATTCAGAGACTAGACGTACTATTGTCATATTATTGGGTGTAGCCGTAACGATCAATCACGTAGAAGTTGTATAAGTGATAACAGGGCTGAATGACCTCTTCCCTACAAATATTAAGCAAAACAAAACTACGGAAAATGCAATGCATAAAATAAGTTGTTATCTCAACATCTCACCACATACACGATTATCGATAATATACTTCTACAAGTAAAAAACTTCATTATTAATCCATTTACTTATTTCTGCATTACAAAACTCGATTAAGATGTTTTGGCATCTATCATCCCAAATACTATCCAGATACATATGTCAGTATTTAATGTCTGCAACCATACTTAAGAAGTGTGAGTTGAGCAGAATCATGTAACCACTTATATTACAGGCTACACTAATAAGAAAATTAACAGAGAATACAGTTTTATGTAATGAAGATTTCCACTCAGAATATGCAATCTAGGTAATTCCAGGTAAAAGAGTGGATCTTCATTTACATAGCATCTTCTCAGTACAAGCGCTTGACCTATAGTTATAGATAATATATATATATATATATATATATATATATATATATATATATATATATATATATATATATATATATAGTTTTATATATCAACCCATCATGAGGATATTTGTTTGTTATTTATCCTAGTTATGGCTATATTCTGCCCTTTAGCACCACAACCATCGCACATGCCACTTTAGGCGAATGGAAACGAAGCACATAATTTACAAAAAAACTTTGTATATACATACGTCTATTTCTGTATAGTTTTGAGGAACTATAGATTCTACAGATGTTTGGATGTTGGTGTTCTGAACCAGTGCACCATATATTCACTTGTTCATATATATATATATATATATATATATATATATATTTTATATATATATATATATATATATTCTATGTTTTTACTGCAGTATTTCTATCTACTCATCTATCCATCTATTTATCTTTATCCTATTTACTCTGTGATTTGTCCCCTTTAGTCCTTACAATGGCAAACACCTCACATCTTCTCATACGACTATTATATACTGTTTACTTCACCCGCAACTTATTACATTTCATTCTAATTTCATCTACTATTCCATTTTAGCCATTAGACAACTGTCATATTCGAGAAAATGTATTACCAGAGAAAATCTACCGTCATTAGTAAGATTTTGTGTCACAAAGTATAAAACAGACGCTTTAGTCCGGGACAACCGACCGATGCTTTAAATGTTATGGCACTGAAGCGTCCTAAATATGTAGCTGACAGAAGTACAGAGAGAAGTTACCGGAAATGTCTAAATGTTTTGTGGGATAATGTTTTGTTAATATTTGTTAATGGCTTTTAGTTTGTTGCATCGCGTGACTTGATAACACCAGGGTAGAAGACGAAATATGGATGTGTCCTAGCTTGGTAGCGGTCAGGTCCCTCCAGTTGTCGAGTGTGCCTAGGTTAATGAATATAGAAATGTGTCACGTATATTTACGCTTCAGTTATATACCGAAATAAAGGTTCTTTTACCTTGTGTCATGTTGTGAAAGAAAAGGAAAATTAACCAAAATGTTTTGTGTTAGAGTCACTATAATGTCCTTTATGTTCCCGTCGTGGTTGACTAAACTTGGCCAGTTACGCGAGAAAAAGACTGGAACCCTGTATAATTGTATTGCTATATAGCTGTAACCATGAACGCCTTTAGGAAATTACTCCAAATCACCACCTATATGTAAATTTAAATAACTGACCAAATACAGTATAGATAGAAAGAGTGGAAATATGTACTCGCACGACGAACGTTGCTTATACCTGTTATCTATCGTGTAATGCAAAATGCTTAAACATTTATTAAATGATAACACTGGACCTAATCAGGCATTTGCATTACAATGTATTCGAGAAAGGCGAGTATGCATCAATCGTAACGAGGTGGGAAAATCTAGCTTTCAAAACTCCGACATACCTTTTATTATAAGGATCTTTATAATACAACTAATCATCATGTAACAAAAATCCTCTAATATATTGTCAGTAGCCGCTTTTAAATTGATAAAATAAAATACATCAGGCGAGTACAAATCTGTCATGTTATTATTCTCTCTTCAGAATATTTTCTTCGTGAATTATATACAAATAACATTTTCTTATGTTCAGATCTTTTCTGAATGAGCCTTCTTAATAGTCAATAGTGAATTGGAACACATTCTGGTTAAAGATAAACGCCTTAGCCATTTGTGCTAAATTTCTTACATCAATCTGAATAGCGTCCGCATTAACCTTTTTCTTGGGAGAATACTATGTCTATTTAATAAATGTAAGCACATAATCCTCGGTAGTCCATCACCATCGTTGTGTATCCTCATTTATATCTCATTTATCCAGTGTGCATATGAATTACAAGTCCCCAGCTGGTTGATTCGGTGACAGAACCCCACAGTTTCAAGCTTACCATTTTATTTCTGAACTGTATGTATTAATTATAAACTCTTCATGTACATTGGGTATGAAGTTTCAGCTTTAGCCCAACGTAATGGCTACTAATCATCAACGGCTTAGTTTGTTGTAGATCATTATGGATTAGGCATCTATGTTTGACACTAGCAAGCATATCTCGTAAGGAAGCATGACACTCAACAGTATGATACCAGCTTTTAATCCACAATATAATAATGGAAATCATTACTGTTGATATTTTATGTGTCTGTGTCCATTAGGTAATAGTCTGAGCGGTATTGTCAACTATCCTCTTAATCTTTACTCCTATTAAAGAAGATCGTTGTGACATCAACAATTGCTTAATCTATTTATTCCTATGATTTTACACTGTTATATATTTGGCTCATAACTTCCAAAATAGAAGCTAATATTCACGTTTAGCTACAAATGCTTTCAAAAATGATGTCTACGGTACATGGATTAGGCGCGGAGTTTCTACGACACAAAGAATTGGCTAATCTTAGACCTCTGTAGAATGCAAGATATGTTTTTTTAGGACAATATACCCCACAGTTCCAGATTTTGCCAAATCCTCAATCGGGATTTAGTTCTTTATATATATATATATATATATATGTATATATATATATATATATATATATATATATATATATATATATATATATATATATATATATATATATATATATATATATATATTGTGTTGTACATAGATTGATACAACTACAAACAAAAGTGGACCTAGAATCTAATTTCATCAACGGTATAAACCCGTGTGAAGAACAACACGTCGTGGAAGTAAAATTTGATCAAATTGTTTATCGAGTATTTCAGATATGATAGGAGTACAATGCAACTGCTATTTGCTGATTTTATTATAATTGTTGCTTGACAACAACCATAGTGACTTATTCATGTGTCCGTTCCTAGCAGTTATAACAACATATCTCTGTGGCTATCATCTAACCGACATTATCGTTGCCAGTCTTCGGAGATATTTATATTCTTGGACCATTCAGTCCTTTCACATAACCTTATTGATATTAAAAGAATTTCAGGCTCCGGACTTTGCCTGTGGATGAGTGCGAGCGCGCAATCGAGCGCCTACTTTGTACATGTTGTGTATAAACAGATGCCGATTCCTGAGTCCAGTCAAATGATTACAGTAATAGTAAGCTAAACACCAACATGGGTGAACTGATTCGATGTTGTGTTAATATTAAGATTTCCTATAGATGGATCAAGTCTTACACGCCTCATTCCCCACCAGAGACATATTTCAGTTACTTGATTGCTAAATCAAGTCAATGTCTTAGGCTTTGAAGTTCCCGGCATAGATTATTCTGAACTAGATTAAGGCACTTTGCTGATAATTTAATAATACTCCGTCTTTCAGTAGAATAATCTCGATCATTTTCTTATAATTGGCACCATTATTTAGCCTGCTCGCTAATATTGTACACACACACACACACACACACACACACACACACACACACACACACACACACACACACACACACACACACACACACACACACAAACACATACGATTATCTTAATATAAACAGACCACTACAATCAACACAAAGAAAACTTTGTGTTGTATACTAAAGCCAAATGTGAAGGGGTCACATGGATAATCCTAAATAATCCCTAAAATGGAAAGGGAAAATACAAATATACAGTATATTTGAATGACATGAGTATAAATTAAAGTAGTCTGGTCAATGGTAATATTATAGAAAATAAGAATTCTCTTAAACGTCTGCGGAACTAAAATAGTCGTTTTGAAATTAATAGTTTCTACTTTTGTTTCAGGAATACAACGTTAACAAAACCTGGGAATGCTTTCACGTTTAATATAGTATCCAGTTAATCATTGTATATACACATGAAATAAACTCTTGAACTCTTCACGGTGTAATGGTCTGTTTCTAAATTTAATATTGTTATTGTTAAATATTATTAATTTTGAGTCACGAAAATATCGATTAACCCACTTATTTAATAGTACTGGACTGGTAGTACCGCTCTCATTCACTCATCTGTGCTAAGATGGTATAAGTCATTTCGTTATTGTATTAAATAGAAATGCTTCATTCCACATTTCATTTGATTATACATAAGATACCCAAACTGGTTTGGGACAAATGAAATGTCTGATCAGCAAATATGAGTGAATCACTCTCTTCTTAATAATTTGCTAACTATTAACACTACCACTTTTTTTTAAAGTAGTTCTCCCAAATATCATGTATCATCATAGCAATAATACTACAGATGGGAATCCATATTAGGCTGTTAATAAGGCTGTGCATAAATTTAATTTTAATGGGAAACATGTCAATGCCTAGTCGATTTTAATCAAATTGAATACCATCTTAAAATTGACCACAATATGCATTAGCTTCATATCAATTCCTAAAATCATTGCTGGTTCAAAATAAAAATAAAAAGATTTAATAAATAAATTATATTATGATAATATATCATATACTCTGGCATTGAATTACTATTGTTCTCTTTGCGTGTTGCATATTCTGCTTCGGAATCCATTCGTCAAGCACTGTTTTTATTAATTTTAAGTAGAACATATATACACAGATTTTATTAAATTAAGCTGATTGGGTAACAAACCGATATGTCATATTGGCGACAACATGCCTAACCTTGTTTAGAAACTCAATTTATGAATACTGTTCAACGATTGATCATTAAATAGTGGGGCAACATAGCTCAATATATCAAACCAACTGTTCGTTTTGTGATGGAAGCACCAAATTTGATATCTATGTTGATATATATCTTGGAAACAAAACTGCGTATTGGACAATCGCAAATGTGCACCCTGGTGACTGTGACAGCCATTTTCAAAATGACCACCAGTGATAGTTCAAAACTTTCTAAATGATTGAAGTTATATTCAATAATGGACATAATTGAAATTATTATAACCCCGAGAGACAAATAATTACTCAATTACACACAATTCTATGGAACGTTACAAGGTAATTTGTCATTTCATGAAATTATATTTTGATTATATAGCCCCATGAATCAGTAAAAAACCTTTCTCATAGTATTATTTTGTCAGATGGTAGATACTACAGCAAATATTATTATTTTAATTTAGAAACGTACAGTAGCACACACAACATGTGTAGAATGTTGATGTATCATTGATAAAAAAAAATCTTCCAGCTAGGTGAAGGAGTTGACTGCATCAATTGTGATTGTTGGAGCTGCTGCGTGCCAAAAGACAGTGGTTGATTGCCAAACTACTATGCAGGTATTCCGCCTGTTGTCAGTAGTAACACGACGGCACCTGTACCACCTACCACTGCGGCATCTCTGAGCAGGTAATACCCCGAGAATAGCATCAAGGCAGATTCCTGGTGGCTACAAAGTGCGTGAAAGATTCTTGCACTTTCATCTGACGATGAATCTATGAATCAGAGTGTCGACGACATGTCCTGGGCTGCATACTATGCACATCACCAGACTGAAGGAAGAAAAGTCATCGGGCCAAGTGCCTTAACCCCCTTGTTTCATGAATGTGCAATGGTTAAACATTCAAAGGACGTAGTAAATAAAGCTGTTCCACATCTGGATGCTGGGCAGATGCTAGGAGTAACATTTGACCAACATTTTTTACGCCATTATAAAGCAGATCCATTGGAAGTGACCAGATATATAAACACATTTGTTGTGATAATTATCGACCTGTATATAGAGATGGTCGCTCCGATGAGCCTGGGTGGCTGGTTGCAAGAGAGTGGCTGGATTGAAGCACTGGTAAAAGCCGAAATTCATAACAGGCAGGCACTGTCGACTTATTATTGTATTCAACACATTTTGCTTGCACCAGACTTGCCCACCAAGTAACAACAGCTATACTGTACATACTAATGATATCGGGTTTATAATAACTGTGACACAGATGAATAATATGAGCCTTTGGGGTTTGATAAATGGTGCTCAAAGAGGGAAGAGAAGTTCCCTTAATTCCAGTATTGGGCAACAGTCATGTCATTGGAGCTGTGTTTATTGGTATATGTGGGGTCTCAGCGGAAGTGCTCCTTCAGCATGTACATCGATGCTCAGACATAACTTGTCCCACTGGATCACAGTTCATCTCTGTGACATTGCTGAACCAGGAAAGGTAAATTTCAGATGTTTCCAGATAACCTAATGCTGCCAAAAGAGACGGAGGGGTGGTGCATCTTATACACAACGCCAGTGCCATCCGGTGGTAGAGGATAGCTTACCCTCAGGTTGCTGTGCTGATTGAGGAATTTCAAGATGCACACCAGCTTATGGGAAGACGATATGACAACACAGCAAGCGTGCATAATGCGTTTAAGAAAAACGTCTGCTCACTCATCGACGTAATGGAAGAAGAGAACGAAGACCTATTTGTCATTGACAGCAAAAAGATTACGGATCCATCGACAATCGAGGCACGGAAGATTAGCTAACAACTGTTCTAAGCATCAGCAAAGGAAATTCTTGTGGAGAGAACAAAGCCCATTGATGACACAATCAACCGCAATCGGGTGAAACTGTTTATTGGCTCAACAACAAATACGGCAAATACGGAAAAAAACAGACTTCTTTCAGCATGAGAAGCCAATCATGGCTTTCAGCGCTCTCCGATGGAGGATGATTACTATTTGGTACCAATATTGTTATTCTGACATATTTGGATCTGTTTACATATCGGACTAAGATCGCTAATATTACATGTAACGTTTTTGGTGGAGCTGCCATTATTCAGATGATGAAGCCATCAACTATCAAAGACATTTTATGAATATATCCAGCAGGTATTCATCCCATATGTTTCTTCTCAGCTGCCCAGTATGTCACGTGTTGACCTCGTTTAGGATCTTTGCAAGGATGGTTCATTGAAGCGGACAGCAAGAGCCATTTGTGTAAAGGTGTAAGGAGACGTGTGGTTGGGAGGGTTGTCGTACCTTTCTGTGGGTTAACAGCAAAAAGACAGACCTATTCATTTTCCAAGAACGTTGTCCTCACCGATGCGGGATGTCACCAGATCCTCATTCCCAATGTTGACATGGATGTTTTTGGTCTTGGCTGTAATTGTCCTAAATCTTCTACCTCCTGGATAGGGGAACAGTGGCTAGCATTCGGAACTGGCATCCCACCAAAAAGCTGGAAACTTGGATCAGAGATGACATGTGCCCTACCAATGTTCCATCTTTGTCAGGCTACGACACTATATCAAAGAAAAAAAGACAGAATGGTCAACATGGAAGTCACTGCCGGAAATGACAGATGCACGGTTGATGCTTGCATTGCAACAAAGGAGATCCACCCAATGATGCAATAAACATAATTGAGAGGTTTTGTCATAAAACCTTTGATGAAGTAACTTTACTACCTTTTTCTACCTTCTTCGGCAAATGTACTCATGAAATGATTGGTTATTCTCGGATATGATATATCATAGCAGGGATATTTGAAGTATTCCTAGGATTATTTTGTGGTTACATAGTAAAAAGGTGGTTATTTGACTGAAAGTTCATTTGGTCATGCTCCACAGAATATGGCTACCGGTACTAGAAGTTCAACCTCAATGTATGAACCACAGGACTCTGATTCTTTGGGATAGCTGTGCGAAAAAAAGATAGTCAGATAGCTATTCTGACGGCCAGAACCCGAGACCTTGAACTCAAATATGATAGGCTTGATCATTTCGACAGGAAGAACTCTATCAGGGTTCGTGGCATCCCCGAGTCCGAGGATGTATCATTTCCTGAAGGTACGGATCAAGCGGTGATTGCATAGAGTCGGCAACCACGACCGTAAACTTTGTTAACTTTCTAAACAAGGTTAAGTTTATGAAAGCGAGAATGAACCTGAAGGCGAAAACGGCAGGGGTGTATATAAATAAAGACTGGACAAAACATCGCATCCGCTTATTGCCTCTGGCCATACGATTGAAACGCGAGAAAGTAATATTGGACATTTGGACAAAAAGAGGCACAATATTCGTGCAAACGGGAAAATCGAAAAATCAAGCAATTTGTGTCTGATGGGATGTTACATAATTTGTATGATAACCTGTTGATCGAATCGTGAGATAATCACTTAATTCCATCTACATGCATTAGTTGTGTCTATATGTATCATCTCTACAATATAAACTGAATATATAATACTGCTTGTCTTTTACAACTTATTCTTAATATAACTTATTTCTAGCTTATTATAATACTTACTCTCCTAATGTAGATGCATTCAACTTGCATACTGATGTATTCATGAACTATATTAGCCTATCTCTGCATCATGAACTGTTTAATAAGAACTAATATACTACCATGTGAAATTGTGTCGGATTAGTTTATATATCTTTGTGTAACCAGTGTTTGTTAAGCCCTTTTCCATAATCAGTTGTATCATTCATTGTTTATGACCACAGCTGATTGCGATGTAACACGTGGCTCACCCGCAATTCTATAAACATTTATTTCTGAAATACTAAATTCTGATTGTCCTGACTCTGCTTATAATGAATTCATGTCAATCTTTAAAAATATATTCAATGAAACCTTTCCTTTGCTAAACACATGGTTCAATAAGAAATACATGAAACGTGAGCTACGCGTCTCAACCAGATTATTGGCCTCTGCCAGACATAAGGCGAAGTTATTTAAAAAGAAACTTATTAAATCAACCGACGAAAGCATTAAATGCTATAAACATTACTTGAATTTATTTAATAAAGCCAAGCGCGAACTATACAGAAACTACTTTTCTCATCTCGTACAAATAAATAAAAATAATATGAAAAACACGTGGTCTGTACTAAAACAAGCAACAGGTAAATAAAACGGCAAATCTAATTGGCACTTTGCTTTAAAAGAGACAACAAATGTATTTCAGGTGAACACTGAAATAACAAATACCATCAATAAGTGTTTTTCAAACATTGGTAAAACCACCCTGAAAATGTCCCAAAAATGTACAAAACAGGTGATGACTTTGAAATCATCTCAAATAAACAGTATATTTTTTGAAAATATGGAACTTGATCAAGTTCTCGAAATCACAAACAAATTAAAACCTAAGCTTAGAGCAGGTCATGATGAAATATCCTCCAAACTACTCCAGGAATCCATTGAATATATTAAATATCCATTGACTCACATAATAAATAGATCAATAATTACCGGTATTGTTCCCAATCAACTGAAAATAGCTAAAGTAATTCCAATACATAACCCAGTTGATCCCACTGAATTTAAAAACTATAGACCCATCAGCCTTTCCTTGGCGTTTTAGAAAATATTTTAAAGGATAATATATAGCAAGGTAATGAATGAGCTTCCTCAATAGTAATACTATTCTTCAGTATAGTTTTCGGGAGAAACATTCAACAATTCACCCAATTATGCATGTATTAAATCAATGTGCATTAGCTAATAATTCGACTCCGAAGAAAGTTGCCTTGTCTATTTTCTGCAACCTCTCAAAAGCATTTGATGTTATAAAGACAGACACGTTATTAAATAAATTAATTTACTATGGTATTAGGGGAATCGCCAATAAATGGTTTGCCAGTTATTTTGTGAATAGGAAACAATATGTTCAAATGAATAAAACGAAAGTTAGATATTGAATTCATACACTGTGGGGTACCACACGGATCTATCCTCGGCCCCTTGATATACTTAATATATGTGAATGATATATACAAATCGACAAATGCACATATATTGTCTTTTGCAGACGACACTTATTAGTAATACTGATGTTTCCACCTTATATCAAAGAGCAAACGTGGAAATGAATAATTTACCTGAACAGTTTTGTGCAAAAGGTGTCTCGCTAAATAAAAACAAAACTAAAGTTATGGTTTTCAAAGGCGGTGCTAAAATGTTGATTTTAAAATCTTAGACATTTTAGTTGGTGGTACTCATTTAGAGGAAATTGGCCCTCAATTCCAAGACAAAACCACTACATTTCTTGGTGTGTTTTTGGATTAGGTTCTTTCATGGAAATATCATTTGAATTAATTGAAAAATCAGATTTCTCGGACCTTACAGGGGATAAAACAAGTAAAGAATTTCCTATTTTAAAAGTCTGAAACCTCTATACCTGGCATTCATACAACCATATATCTCCTATGGTACACTATTTGTGGGGGGAACGTCAATTCATCACTTCTTCAAAAATAAATGTATCTTTGCGGAAAAGAGCTATTCGTATTATTAATAATGCGGGTTATAACAAACATACGGATCCCTTATTCAAAAACTATGAAATCTTTGAAATTAAGTGGAATATATCAATACCAAGTATGTTTGTTCAAGAACGACTATATTAGCAAGAGACTTCCTCAATCCTTCGATGGCCTCTTCGGTCATAATTCTGATGTACAGGAAAATTGCATGATAAGGCAATCTAGTTATATGAATGTACCGTAATGTAACTCTGCACTATCCAGTAAGTTGCCGTTATTCAATTTTCCCATTATATGCAACAATTGGAACAGTACCCTTTTCAACTTGTAATTCAAGATCCCAAACTAAGAAAACTGTGAAAAGTTACATCTTTGCTACTTACTCAGCATCTGTAAAAGACAACAACCCTTATTATTGACAATGTACACATGTCTAGGTAATTATATGATTCCTTTGTACCTGGTCCGCTTACTTCCAAAATTCGCACAGACACACGACCACCAAATATACAAACGGCATTTTATTGAGCTGACTATAATTATTAGCTATGATTAGTTAGGAGCCAATGGGAAGACAGTTTCGGCTACATTGTTCCCCCAATTTCTACATATATAATATCCTTTTAAAATTGCATTATGTATACGTTATTTGATATTGAAGTTAGAAATAAATACTACTACTATTATACTACTTCCGTTTGAAAGAACTCGGTACCGCAAATCACACCTACCCGAGCTTCTCTGGAGAAACATGTCAAGAGAACGGTCTACCCGGGTGGTCACATCTGGGGTATTCAACTCTACTATACCCTGCGTTACCATCACCAACTAACTGGGGTGGGTGAAGAAAGAAGAAACATATGAGCTCCACTGGACTACATTGCCACAATCATCAAAAAAGGCCATGTGCTGATCTCTTGTGGCTGCAAGCGTGGTTGCAGAAAGCGCTGCAAATGCAAAAAGGCTGAACTTCAGTGGTCAGACATCTGCTTCGGTGAGGGAGAATGTACTCATTCACTCAAACATTAAAGTACGATACCATGTTCCATGGGAACCTATCACATGATCAAGATATGTTCGTAGAATGATTAAATTAGTGTTCAACAATAACATTGTTATTCTCAAATAACTTAAATAGCATAGGTTATTTGGGGCTTAAAGAAACGTTACCTGTCACACTGGGGTATTAAATCTATCTATGCTTAATACCATAAGGGGGTTAAAAAACTTGACTACGGCTACGGTTGCAAATCATGGCCTGGCTGAAACTCTGGGCTGCAACCGTTTGGGGTGACAAAAATGTTCTATACCAATAGCCACCATGGTAATCGGGATGCCAATTTGCAATGGCCCAATATCCAAGTTTCTTCTAAATATAGTAAGCTATTTGTGTATCCAATTTGCTGCTTCTATCACAAAATGAACAATAGGTTAGCTATGCTGCCCCACTAAAAAGGAAAACAAGATTGTCATTGGCATCGAATAATTGAAAACTTTATTCTAATTTAGAACAAACAATGTTAGTTGTATCTAAGTAAATCAGACAGCCACCATAGCGCTGTATTTTATTGTTATGTTTTACTGTCGAAACAGTTTTCGAGATAACATGCATACTTCAAATCGTTAACAAAAGTTAATTAATGATAATTACACTAGCATATTTACACTTAATTGAATATAAAACTAACGACATTCCAGGCAACAGTGTCGGGTTACATTTGTATATAATGTGAACATTTGGATGTTAGCCTTTGCGCATAAAGAAATGTGCAATAAATTAACAAACACGTAAGTACAAATGTGTGTTACATCGATGTGAATGATTAACTTGGGTAGTTTAATGAATCTTATTTTATCAATTAATTGAGTGAGTGAGTGAGTGAGTGAGTGAGTGAGTTAGTGAGCCAGTGAGTGATCATGTGGTATGAGAGGAGAGACACGCCGGTATAGATACATAAACCACAGAATAACCTTTCTATAACCACTTATTACTTGTTAATAAGAGTGTCACTAACTTAAATCGAACAAGCATCTAGCTCGTATTATAACGGACTGGGAGAGC
>JAODUP010001433.1:0-5000 GCA_025642065.1 Paralvinella palmiformis | reverse complement strand
TAAACTCCTATTTCTTTTCTCGTCTGTTTACATGCTAAAATCAACTTCCGCTTATGTGCGCTTTGAAGCACAATCCAGATAGAAACGCATCACAACTGATAAGGGATGATAAATAACTGATGATGAGGGCATCCTGTTATTGACAAGGTGGGTTGTGGATTAAATGCGTGTAACTTAATATTTTCTGCAATAATTAAATAACAAGTAACGATTTCTAAGTGAATTAAATTGTTTTTCTCTGAATGGCACTACGTATTTCATGAAAATAAATAAATATAATAAACGTTGTTATTAATTGAAATCCATTTCATTGAAAGATCAGCCCTATTACAGCTTAAATAAAACTCTTATCGGATTTTTAACATTAGTATATTAGGAAAATGAATGGTATCGGAAGTAATGATTTCTTTTTAACGGTGTTAGGAAACACATTTGACTGACACTTAATTTATAGAGTATGATATTAGCTGTAGGTACTAGATACCTCAATAATACAATCACAATAATGTGGTGTTATCACCGAAAAACCGACCGGTAAAGGGGATTTTCTCATACTCTAAGAAAGTTTACAGTTTAAGTAATCTACAACTAATAAGAAAAATCTAACACAACTTCAGTAACAATTAGTCCTATTTTCAAGTGGCAAGCTGATTTAATAAAATGGAATCCCATCGATACTTATTTAATTATGATAATGTATACATGAATATTTTTAGCTCAAATTCTAAGACTGTGGAAAAATCGGTCTCCCAATTATGTACCTTTGATTTACTGCACTGCTCCGTTAAATCTAGGACCTCCCCTGCTGCCTATGGGAGAGCAGTATTTTGTATGAAATTATAATGACCCACATAACACTAATAATACGAAATTATCATGCATAGAAAAGAGAAAATCTTAATTGAGATCGGAGCCGCATGTATGATAATGACTTATTATCGATCCCGTTGGCATTTTAAACTGTTTATCACCAATGGGGTCGTACTAAATCACACACTTTATTGTCACACTGTATTATGGCTAGAATAACCGAATACAAAAAAATCATATAATTATTTTCATGTAATTATTTGGGAATCACTTCTTTGTTTTTAATAGGGCATTAGATCATTTACGAATTGCAAATAATGATCTTCGTTTCTATATATTTTATGAGGATACGGATAACTAGACATGTACGAATACACGAATCATTCGGTTTTCCCTTTCCTCCTTCAACATCCCTAAATGCAACTCATTACTAATCTGCAACTCATTACTAGATAATCAGGTATAAACAGAGCGACTTAATGTCAATTTGTTTTTAATGTTGTTGATGTTGGTGGTCTCTATAGAAGTTTTTAGTGAGAAGGAAATAATGGCTGGTAGAAATGACGATTCATGACGATCATGGCTGTTAGCTTTCTTTTGGGGGTGCCAAATATTCTAGGAGGATTGATTTGTTAGTTATTTTCGATACGCAATGATAGGCTAGGCAGTTTAAGTATGTTAGTAATGTGGACAGAATGGTGGGGATGAGGCCGTGGTGAAATTGCTTTAATGTACTTTTTGCATCATGGTCATAATGTATAAATATATACTTGTACAGCTAAAAACCAAACAATGTAAAATTATACGTTATGACACACACACCTAGTTTCTTAAAATTCGAGAGAATGTGAAAATTGTTGGCAGTTTTCAAAAATGTCTAATTACTAATAATGAGAAATGGTTCAGCCTAATCTACGTACCTGATTATATGTCTGCTTAGTCTTCACCTATTTTCTCTCTGCCTTCTGTTGTTTCACCTTTGACTTCGATTCATTACCTTTGGAGGTCGCTCGGACCACTTAGCCTATCATGTGCACAAAAGTGGATGTAAAACATCAATCATTATTCAATTTTACTTAATGACACCCGAAAATCAGAAACAATGTCAACCGTCTTTCTACGAATTGTTAATAACGAACTATCCTTCAAATATTAAGGTGATGGTAATGTGATGAGTAAGTATATGACATTAAAACATAGACTAGCTTTAACAAAACTGTTTAATGGTCCAGGCGTTATATCGTATTCTTATTGATGTTTAATGGCCATCGGGTTCTTACTTCGCCTGCTGTGATAAAACGGTGAACAAAAAGGATAATGGATGTATCCTAACATGACAAAGGGAAAAGGTTTCCGATTGTATCTAAGTTAATTAATGTTAACTTCGTATCCTGTGATAACGTTTTAATTAGTTGCAGTGCCAGGGTGTTCGTACCTTAAATTGCGTTTAGAAAGGAAAAACTAACAAAAAAGCCATGTTTTGATAAAGAAGTATAACTACTTGTGCGAAAATCTGACAAGGTATATAATGTATATGGTAGTTCAGCTCTCTGTACTGATTTGTGTATCAAAAACGTAATCAAAGTGTGTGTACCTTTGTTTCAGCCCAATCAGAGAAACATAACACAAATATAAAAACAGTCCTCCTAAATATTAGAAACTCGGACAAATATATGGTAAATTGTTTTAGTAACTAAATGTACGCCAAATTATGTTAACTATACACAATGAGTTCACGTTCAGTACCTCATCACTGGGTTCTCAGTTGGTAGAAGAATCCTGCTTGACAATGATGGATACATGGCTTATAAAAGAGTATTGTGATAGTCTGATGAATCTAGTTGTACACATAGTTAATAACTTCTCGGTTTCCATGAGAGTTTTTAATATGTGCTTTAAGGGATTTGTACACCGCTTATAGAGTTCGTCAACCTAAGTCGCCGTTGTTCCTTTTACATTTACGTAATTCGTTAAGTGCACAGACTGAAATAAACTACGTTCAAGACTACATATCCCCAGATTTTCAAGTCTTACTTGATCAATATATATATATATATATATATATATATATATATATATAATCAAGAAAGCTTAATTATGTGAATCGATTAGAAACCCTTCATATTTCCGTACGTTTTCTGACAAAAATTATCAATTATGACAAAACAAATTATGTGTTTGTATAAACAAAGAAAAATGGCATACCTCAGTTTAAATAGAATCAAATCTGGATTGAAGAAATGGCTAAAATACAACTATTGCAAGTAATGTATCAATATTAAATGGTATAGTTGGGTAGATATAAGTACACACTCAATGGCTAATCACGAAATGTGCTACTAATACTTAAGTAACATATTTTGACCTAAAACATAGCCGTAATTCAGAAAATTGAAATCAAATATGCGCTACCAAATATATACACCTATATCTCAAGCTTGAATGTAAAACATCTATTTGCGAATAATTCAAACTCAGTGATATCTGCCTTACTTTGTACATCCTTGCAGTTTTTGTATTTCTCTGCACAGAGACAAAATAAACTTGACAGATATTCCCGAGAAAATAATTTATATCTTGTTTTTTTCTGTCGTCAGATAGTTGACTTCTCTTATAAAACAATACAATTAATGATCTTTAATGTGTGTGTGGGTGTATGTGTGGGTGTGTGTGTGTGTGTCAGCCTGAGTGTGCGTTTGATTGTGTGTTTTTTTGTGTGTGTGTTTATGTGTATGCATGTGCCCATATTTCGATCTAACCACATTTGAGATATGTACAATCATCAATTAATGAACCAAATAGGCCTCCAGTGAATCAACCGCTTTCACTAATCTAAATTCGATATACCATAGGAGTATTGATGCATGATAAGCTTCTAGCAGCAAAATATGTTAATAATTAATCAGTCCCCATCAATGGTCACCTATATTTCCATTATGGCTAATTTTCAACACCCATTTCAGCTATCAAGATGGTATTTATACCGCGCCAGCCACACGATACTTAGACAATTAATGTAATGGAAGCTTTGTCAGCAAGTAGGAGGTAGCATTGGAGGCAGGTGTTACCAAGGGTGATAAAAGGACAAAGCACCATAATATTTTGCTGATCCCTTTTAAATGCCATGGGAATATAAAATAACATGAACTGACTTTAGCAGGAAAGAAAGGAATACTGATGTTCCCTTCGCTACTAATGGACTGGATCAATGAATGTTCAAACCGGATGCTTTTACTGTAGCCTTATCGTTGAGTAATCACGAAAGTATGTAAATGTTACGAACTACGCGACCCGCCGTATAGGGTCTTTGGTAATTAGCTAATGCTTCTCTGTTGATGTGTGATGTGCCTCACAAAATTGCCAAGACGCGCTTAGTGTACAGTAACTCTGGGGTATTAGAGGACATGTTCTCAAACATACAAAATAATATCGAGCTTCTTCTTTCGGTTGTTATTAGGTTTTAAAACATTAACCAAATATATCAGGTTATTAATTCTACTTTTGAGAAATATTAGAGAGAGAGAGAGAGAGAGAGAGAGAGATAGCGAAATATAGAGGGGGATATATAATAATAATAATATTGTGTGATATTTATATAGCACCCTATTCAGCTAGAAGCTGCTCTAAGGCGCTTTACAATATTATTTACAATATTATTATCCCTGACTCAGACCTGTTTCCAACTAGTAAAAATCTCAACTTCCAAGGGAGCATACAACGCATGCTGCCATTATCGGCGAAAAGCGTTACTCACACATAGCGATAGCGTCCTGTCAGGTACTCAAGTTTATATGGATGAGTGAACCAGTTGCCACATGCCAGCATTGCAGCTCACGGAGCCTCGAACCCGCGACCGTTCGGCTACGAGTGAAATATATATATATAATGTGTATGTGTGTGTGTGTATGCATGTATGTGAAGTAAAAGATGAAACACCTTTCAGATATGCCAACGCCGATATCTGTGGTCCAACGCGCTACCAGTTATACGGAGTGTGTATATGAAGTATATATATATATATATATATATATATATATATGTGTGTGTGTGTGTGTGTGCGTGCGTGTGTGTGAGTGTGTATATGTATGTGTGTGCGCGCGCGCGCGTGCGTGTTGACGTATCTTATAAAACAATACAATTAATTATCTTTAGTGTGTTTTAGGGTACATAGTAAGAGGCAACAGGCACAG
>JAODUP010001432.1:0-53004 GCA_025642065.1 Paralvinella palmiformis | reverse complement strand
TAGACCATCATAAATATAATAATTGATAAGTTGAAAACAAATAGCCAGTTATAACAATATGCAGCATTACACGACTCTGAGAAGTGTAAGAGTAACTATATGGTGTAGTTGTGTCAAAGCGAGAACGAGACAGTAAACGATTTGACGAATATTAATTAGTATTAATAAAGAAGCTAACACTTACATACTTTACACTGTAATTGTGACGTATTTTAACGATTTTGTAGTGTATTGAGATCGTATTTTAGCAGTTCTAATGAATGTTAAAAGTTTATATAATATTTAACAGACAGCTCTGAAATTGGATGCTGTTGGAGCTAAATAGAAATACACGAATGTGAAAGACTGAGACTATTATCAGTAAATTTACTACTTTTGTTTTGTGGTTACTATTATCTTCTGTTTTATTTTAAAGTCAAAGGATGAGAATGTTTACATTATTTGTTATCTTATCATTATTATACAATATGACTAATTGCAGATGTAACAGTATTATGGTTATATTAAGGTATTATCAGTTTTAAGGTCATACTTAAATTAATGATGGCAGAATTAATATCATAGAGCAACAACAATAAAAGTGAAAAATTTGGAATCCCTGTATTTAGAGATAACGCTGATATTAGAACGAATCTATGTCAATAATGTCTTCGTGTTCTATCAAGCGTGATGTCTTATTTGAAGGTTTATGCTCCTATCCTGTTGCGGAATAATATCTTTTTAAGTGTTTGGATAGTGTTTAGAAGCAGACTTACATCCTCCATCAGAACATCTTTAGGTCATAATTCGAATTATGCTACTGCATCCCCAATGTCACGAATGAAGTATCTTTATGGTCATGTCATGAACATTATGTCACTAGTATACAAGAATAAACAAATGCCGACGGGTACCAATTTCATGGTTTAACTCACAGGAGATTCTCCAAAGTTAATCAGATTTATATTGGCCAATATTATTCTCTGGAAATAACGGACTATTATGGCTATTAACAATGTGATTTGCCACCTCTTTGTTGTCATTTTATTTGGCTTCAGCGATGTCATATGGAAGATGATGGAAGTACATAAGATTCAAAATAAACAGACAAATATGTGTTTTATTACTATATTAGTAAATAGTATATTAAAGTACATACAGTAAGGTAGTGATGGCGACATATGTTTTTCTTTCACACAAATATATGCTACTTGTAAAGGCTTAAATATGCACGAGCTTTGATTTTAATTTTGATGAACAGGATATAGAAAACATGTAGTACACTAACACAACAGACAAAATAAAACGAAGAAGATCACCTTGAGTAATAGAAATATAATGATATAACAGATCAAGTGAATTGTTTGCTAAATTTGTGAAACAGTTATTGAATATTGGGGAACAGAAGAGACAGAAAAGATTTATAATATTTGAAAGAGTTATTAATTTCCTTGAACGATTCCTTTCATGAAAAGATAATGTTACATAATAAATATAAAAAAGTATTAAATATTCACGTTAAATAGCCAACTAATCCATTCAAATAACGAAACAGTCAACTGGAACATTACTTTGATTTATAGCCAAATGAAGTAATAACATAGGTGATGAATTAAGCTAGTAATGCTTGTTGATAAATGGAGAGAGATTTGTATTTATATTTAAGATATCTAAATCATCACAATATGTTGCTTGTTGGCATATCGGATAATTAACGGAACACTTAATATTATCTGCATTATTGTGAATAACGTGCAGTTAACAAAAATGCACATTTAAAACAAAAAAAATGCAAAATATACATTGCAACCCCCCACACACATACACAAACAAACAAACAAACATAGCAACAAGCCAACAAACCAACAAACGAAACAAACTAACAAAACCAACCAAACAAACAAACAAAACAATACAAACAAAACCAAGCCAAACAAACAAATCAACAAACCAACACATAAACATTCCAACAAACCAACAAACAAAAATAAACACGCACACTAGCAAGCATGCAGAGCACATATAATTATATATTGATATTATTGATGTAACTGATATCAGCAACTGAACTAATCTGTGGAAAGTGGGCAACCATTATACAGATGCCACTTTGGCATAATGACCATTTTTATAGAATTTCTGCTATTTGGCTAATATAGATAGAGAATTAACCATACACCAAAGCTGATCGATTGCATATAGGAAGAAATGGAATTAAGTTTTAACATCAACGAAAACCATAATCAGAGTTGACGCAATTGTATTAGACTATTATTTGGCTTTACAAGTATTTTTATTTTCACAACTGTTCATAATATACGACTGTTTCACAATTATACAAAATATTACAATAATATCGATATAGAATTCTGTGCACTTCTCATCTTATATATCAATACTAGAAATGGTTTAAATGTAAGAGATCAATAAAAGTTTCGATCAACTTGTTCATGTGCGTCATCTGTCGTCAGATCATGTGACTATTTTCCTTTCTGTCATACAATCTGCTATTTGAGTAAGCGTAATAACTACCCTTCAGTACTTAGGATTATTTTATAATATTCATGATATCAGGTAGAGTTCGTGATTCTTATTGAGGGAATTTGGGTTACGTTTATAAGCATTATACATTTAAGTCATATTATTTGAGGGTGAATTAATTATTCATTTAAAATTCAGTGTTTTCACCATAGGCAGCTAATTATTAATATACAGCGTATGAATGGTTTCTAACCAAACGTTTATATCTAAACATCTACACACATAAACACACACGAATATACATATACAAACCTATATGAACGAGAGGTGTAAGCATACATATAGATAAATACGTGCAAATCAATTCTTCGCCGGTTCAAACAAAACACAAATTCCCGCAAAAACCTCTATACATACACATATCACGCAAAACATTGTATTAGTTTTGTCGTTGTTACTTTATGGTTAATTTACGCTCGGCTTTCGTGGATGATGACTGGCTTCAGCTATAATACGGTTACATCACGGATTAGTGTTATGTGGGCACACTTATATCACCGAAATAATGCTAACATTGTCGTTTGTTGACCTATAAGTAAATGAGAAAATAATATTAAACAGAAAAAAAAGGAAATTGCAAATTAGTACTATTAAGGTTAATTATTTTGCAGAAATAATAAATTCTTTTCTGGGCTTAAGATCATCTACGACTAAAGAATACAAGAAAATGTCACGATATATCTCATAATTGTCTAAAAGGGTATGATTTTATATTCTTTCATGAACAGCTATTTATACGTTAGAAAAGTAAATTCTGCCAAATACCAATTATTCATCGAAAATATATTTCAATATTTTGTTCTCGCTTTAACATAATTCTCCTATCTAACAGATACTGTTATCCAAAGTTGGGAAATGTTGCATGTTGTTTTGAATGACTATTTGTTGTCAATTTATGAATTATTATATTTAGTACGACGCATTTATTATCACCAATCACAATCTGACAAAACTAGTCTTTAATCAGTTCATCTTTCCATTAATGCTGCCAATCGATTGATGTTGAAAGATTTTAGCTTTATCTATTCTGTTTTGACTTATCCGAATCAGCTTCTGTCATAAGCTAGTTTTCTGAATAATAATAATAATAATAATAATAATGATAATAATAATTGTTAAAATACTGAAAAAATAAGTTTTCTTTTAAATCTTATTTAGCTCGTGTAAATTCTATGCAACTTCTTGATAGCGGACAACGGCCCATTTAGCCGTAAACATCACTCATCATCATAAAGGAAAAAAATATGGGTTTTTTGTCTGGTTTATTTCATAATAAAGTAATATCAGCTAATATAATCATGGATTTCGGAAATAAACTTTTCTGTAAGAGTGATGCTATATGGCAGTGTTAATGCCCCAAATGTCTAGGAATTCAGTAACTAACAATGCGTTTACTAACAATGTCCATGTCCAGGAATATTTTGGGTTTTCTACTCGCCTAATATATACTTGACAGACACAGTTCATCATCTCTTCTATATATGAAGATCAACACGTGTCATGAAATGTTGTTCCATTGAATATTGTTTGCATGTTCGTGTTTTATGCTATATAAAACAAATCTTTATGAGAATATGTTCTATTTTTGTAATTTAGCATTGCTGAATGTGGTTATTATTTGGTAAATATAGAATTTTACCCTCAAGTACTAATATCCGATTAATTATAATTCATCATTTTATCTTACTCTCAAAGATCTTATTACATTATTTAGATAATATTGAACTAATATACAATCATTCTTAACGCATTTTCTAACGACCTTGAAAACTACCACAAACCATTAACTCGTTAGATGGTAGTTATTATTGGTGATTACATATTTCGTATAAAGCATTGCACAATATAACTGAAGAATGTTGA
This sequence comes from Paralvinella palmiformis, assembly GCA_025642065.1. Lineage (NCBI taxonomy): Eukaryota > Metazoa > Annelida > Polychaeta > Terebellida > Alvinellidae > Paralvinella > Paralvinella palmiformis. The sequence continues at coordinate 48,621 of JAODUP010001432.1, read as the reverse complement.
TATGATTGCACATAAAGATGTTGATTTTATTTTCTCTTATTTTCTTCTTGAAGCATCAAAGCCTCCATAGCAGATGCGAATTATGAAATATGTGAGTGATATATTTTTCCATTATATATGTTTTAATATTTGATTAAGTGTAGGAATATTAAAGGTAATACAGTAGAGTCAACTAAGAAGTGTTAATGAAGTTTCTATTATATATGTATAACAGCAGCTGGAGCACAAGCACCAGGAAAAATAACGGCAACAATAATAACAACAGCAACAACAATAATAATAACAACAAGAAACATAATAATAATAATTATTTATTTAAGATTATTACTACTGTACTCTTAACAATAATCTTCGGTTCAAAATGTTTCCAATTTAAATAATTCCATTAAGACGTGTCTCAACCTGCGTTAACTGTACGCTATTCTAGCCAATACAAATAAGATTGGTCTTTTAGACATACACCATTCACTCTTCTCTATATTTGCATCTTTTAATTACAAATTACAATGTTTGTGGTATGTTGTAACTAAATATTATTATATCCTAGTCATCTCGTAACAACTATATGCAACCCATTGTTCGTGGGACCAGTTTCTCATTGCTGATTTTATAGATAACAGCTCTGAAATTGGATGCTGTTGGAGCTATATAGAATAACACGAATGTGAAAGACTGAGACTATTATCAGTAAATTTATTACTTTTGTTTTGTGGTTACTATTATCTTCTGCTTTATTTCAAAGTCAACACATGATAGTGTTTACATTATTTGTTATGTTATCATTATTATACAATATGACTAATTGCAGATGTAACAGTATTATGGTTATATTAAGATATTAAGGTACCACAGAGCTACAACAATAAAAGTGAATAATTTGGAATCCCTGTATTTAGAGATAACGCTGATATTAGAACCAATAGCTATGGCTGGATGTCAATAATGTATTCGTGTTCTATCAAGCGTGATGTCTTATTTGAAGGTTTATGCTCCTCTCCTGTTGCGGAATAATATCTTTTTAAGTGTTTGGATAGTGTTTAGAAACAGATTTACATCATCACCAGAACATCCTTAGGTCATAATTCGAATTTTGCTACTGCATCCCCAATGTCACGAATGAGGTATCTTTATGGTCATGTCATGAACAGTATGTCACTAGTATACAAGAATAAACAAATGCCGACGGGTACCAATTTTATGGTTTAACTCACAGGAGATTCTCCAAAGTTAATCAGAGTCATATTGGTCAATATTATTCTCTGGAAATAACGGACTATTATGGCTATTAGCAATGTGATTTGCCACCTCTTTGTTGTCATTTTATTTGGCTTCAGCGATGTCATATGGAAGATGATGGAAGTATATAAGATTCAGAATAAACAGACAAAAATATGTTTTATTCCTATATTAGTATACATGTACGTAAGTTAGTGATGGCGAACTATGTTTTTCTTTCACACAAATATATGCTAGATAGAAAGGCTTAAATCCGCATGAAACTTCGGTTTTAATTTTGATAAATAGGACATAGAAAAAATTTAGTACAATGACACGACTAAATAGTTTTTTTAAGGAAACCACTTTGAGTAACAGAAAATAATGTGGCTGGTTTGCTAAATTTGTGAAACATTTATTGAATATTGGGGAACTGAAGAGACTGCAAATATTGATAATGTGATAGTAATTGAACGACATAATAATGACTCATTTGGCATTGATAGTAGATTGATGTAGAATAATTGTGAAAATATTCACCTTGAGGAAAGAATGATTAATTCAATTTGTCTATAATCCGGTCAAGGCAATATCTAGAATAATTATTGGAAAAGTACTGTAAATATATAAGGAAAATAATTATTTTGTGATAGTCGTCGGAAATAACCGAACAGAAATTAAACAATTTATTGAATGTTGCATTATTCATGTGTCTTAGGCCTAGTATTACAAATATAAAATATAACTAGTTATCTTTATAATATCTCAAATAGTTATTAATTTCCTTGAAGGATTCCTCTTATCAATAGATAATCTTACATAAGAAATATGAATAGTATTAAATATACACGTTAAATAGTCGACTGATCAATTCAAGTAACAAAACAAAAAATCAACTGGAATATAATAGTCAAGAGAAGTTATAACATAGTTGATGAATTAATCTTGTAATGCTTGTTAATCAACGAAGAGAGATTTGTATTAATAATTGAGATATCTAAATCATTACAAAGGTCAGATTATTGGCATATCCAATAATTAACGGAACACATAAGATTATCTGTATAATTGTTAATAACATGATGAAAATAAACATGTACATTTAAAAGTTATGTCGTTATTACAACATGTTTGAGTTTATTAGCTTTGTTATGTATAATGTAGAATCTATATTGTTGTCCTCTTATGTGGTCTGGCGAAACGACCTATTAATTCATACAATGCTGCTTGGTGGATTTATACTCCTGGAGTCGTTTGTTACTCCGGCAGGCATCTCCATGGGTATTAAGCTGCGGACAGAGTTTTTGTTCCATATTATGAGTAATTAGATTACACTGATATAAGAAATTTGTTAAATGTATAGCTATTATAATCCCGACGTGTCATTCGCAGTATCGGAGATCTGCCTGAAATCCGCTGTTCTCGACCATGGGTCAAATAGATCAAGTGGATAGGCGTTTAATTTAGATCCCACCACACCTAACTGCATATACTTAGGGACGCTAAATTAAAGGCGTGAATGAACGTTCCCTTAGTGATGAACGGAAACGTTGAGGGTTAGTTGTTAGGTTCGAGTAAATCGTGATTTACTCGGGGTTTGAGACGATATTTCGTTCTAGTCCAGTAATAATCCATTGTGCGGTATTGCTACTTTGTTTATATTTTAGTTTAATCGCTTTAGTGAGTCCATACTGTGTTAGTGTACATTATCTTTGTTATGAACAAACTGTAATTTTGTTAACACGCTGAGGCTATATATAGGACTTGAATTTTCACTTAGGTTAGAGAAGAACTTCGACGCCAGACCAGTCGGACGTGTATTGATACATGGTTCATATAGGTAGGATTTATTCAGTTATTCGAACCCAGAATAAAGCTGAGGTCAGCATCTGAGGTGAAAAATTTTTTATTACGGGTTTTCTTTTGGACCACAGAAAATTACTGTTGAATGTAAACTGTGGTGTCAAAATAGTTTATGATATGTATGTAGCAAGTCACCATTGAACCACACGCACGTGTTGTTTGTTGCGAGCTGTGGTATCAAATGGTATGTTTTTTACGTGTTTCCGCTTTTTGTACGTAGCCTGCATGTAGCCGCTTTCCTGTGGGCGTGACATATTTGTCGCGTACGAAAAGCGAATTAGCTGGTCTCCACAGGCTGATGAGTAGACCAGACACATGCTTAGGTATACGCACACATTTATCAATATGTGTAGGTATGGAACATTTTATTTATGCCCGGTTGTAAAAACTGATCTTTGAAGACAGTGACAATTGGGTTATATGGTTTATATAGTATTGCTTTGAAGAAAGATACAGCAATTGAAAAATAGCTATAAATAGTGCTGCTTAGATAATTAAGCTAAACATTCTCACTACTGCCGTGATCTGACTTGGGTGTTTTACACCCAAACTCCACGGCTGTAGGTGATTCGTATTTTGATTTTGCTTGGCGGCTTAGGGACTGGTGAGACATTACACATGTCTCAGCAAGAAAAGTCGCCACTCTGGATTCAGTCCCCTGAAGAAACGTCCAGAGTTTGAATTCACGGTTCGAGATTCTCTGTGCCTGTGCCTTATTATACACAGCTAAAACACACATTGCCCGTGCCAGAGATTGAGGTTCGTGTTTTCTTTTTACCAATTTGTTTTATTTGATATAAAGGGTTAGTGACGAGTAGGTCATAGAATTTATTGGATTTGTATGCTTATGAGGTATTTGACCCTCCAGCAAATATCACAAGGCATACTATGCTGCGGTTATGATTTTATTTTTCTGTGCGTGGAGACTGTATGTTTCCAGGTCCATGCGTTCTAAGAAAAGTTGATCTAGAGCTGTATATTCCGTGCACTATTTGCGTCTTTGGAGGCACGCCGTTTAAGTGTTTGGCCTGGTTATCCAGCATTTAAATGACTGTAGCAGACACAGTACGCTCTTAAAGCATGTACTCCTGACTCAGGAATAGAAACACTGCATCGCATCTCGAGCGGTGGCATTGGACACAGCTCGTGTGGTTGGTGTGTTTTATATAACAAGTTTAGTTGTATATATAATTCACCTTAGTTGTTTGTGGGAATAGAATTATCTTTCCTAGGTCCAGTTATGTCCAGTCTGTACTATGACATTCAAGGCTAACTTTAGTCTCCTTGTCATTAATAAAACCCTATATTATAATTATAGTTTGTATAGCAGACATTAGGTCTGATTTGAAAATGTTAATATATAGAAAGGAAAATTTCCCCCTAACGGTCTGCTAAAGCGCCCTTTTAAATTGTTATAATAGTGACGAGTAGGTCATAGTATTTATTGGATTTTATGTTTTTTGAGGTATTTGACCCTCCAGCAAATATCACAACGCATATTATGCTGGGGGTTTAGAAAGTTCCGTTTTCTATGCGTGGAGACCATATTTCCCGGTCCCTGCATTCAAGAAAAGTTGATCTAGAGCTGTATAATCCATGTACTATTTGCGTCTTTTGGGGGCACGCCGTTTAGATGTCTGGCCTGGTTATCCAGCATTTAAATGACTGTGGGAGGCACGGGACGCTCTTAAAGAAATGTACTCCTGATTTAGGAAAACACTGCATCGCATCTCGAGCGGTGGCATTTGGGCACAGTTCGCGCGGTTGGTGTGTTTTACATAACAAGTTTACTTGTATATATAATTTACCTTTGGGTTTTATTGGGGTAATTTAAACTTTCCTAGGTCCCGTTATGTCCAGTTTGTACTATAAATTTAAGATTAGCTCTAATCTGTTTTTCATAAATAACATTTAAGAACTACAATAGTTAGAATAGCATAAATTAGGTCAGGTTTGAAAATGATAGCATAGTTCAAACGGGACGGAAGCTATGACGCGCTATTACGGGTTTTTCGGAGATGTCAGTCTTTTAATAGTAATTAAGATAAACAGTTTTAATAGTAATCGCTTCATGACGCCTGCCCGTTGTAAAAACTGATCTTTGAAGACAGTGACAATTGGGTTATATGGTTTATGTAGTATTGCTTTGAAGAAAGATACAGCAATTGAAAAATAGCTATGAATAGGGCTGCTTAGATAATTAAGCTAAACATTCTCACTACTGCCGTGATCTGACTTGGGTGTTTTACACCCAAAATCCACGGCTGTAGGTGATTGATTTGTTTTCGGGGGAGGGGCCGGTGGGCATTACACATGTCTCAGCAAGAAAAGTCGCCACTCTGGATTCAGTCCCCTGAAGAAACGTCCAGAGTTTGAATTCACGGTCGAGATTCTCTGTGCCTGTGCCTTATTATACACAGCTAAAACACACACACACACACACACATACTACTCCCAAACTGCACGGCTGTAGGTGATTCGCATTTTGATTTTGCTTGGCAAGAAAAGTCGCCACTCTTGGTTCAGTCCCCTGAAGAAACGTCCAGAGTTTGAATTCACGGTTCGAGATTCTCTGTGCCTGTGCCTTATTATACACAGCTAAAACACACATTGCCCGTGCCAGAGATTGAGGTTCGTGTTTCTTTTTACCAATTTTGTAATATTTGATATAATGGGTTAGTGACGAGTAAGTCATAAAATTTATTGGATTTGTATGCCTATGAGGTATTTGACCCTCCAGCAAATATCATAAGGCATATTATGCTGCTGTTGAGATGTTCCTTTTTCTGTGCGTGGAGACTGTATGTTTCTAGGTCCACGCCTTCTAAGAATAGTTGATGTAGAGCTGTATATTCCGTGCACTATTTACGTCTTTGGAGGCACGCCGTTTAAGTGTTTGGCCTGGTTAACCAGCATTTAAATGACTGTAGCAGACACAGTACGCTTTTAAAGCATGTACTCCTGACTCAGGAATAGAAATACTGCATCGCATCTCGAGCGGTGGCATTGGACACAGCTCGTGTGGTTCGTGTGTTTTATATAACAAGTTTAGTTGTATATATAATTCACCTTGGTTGTTTGTGGGAAAATAATTATCTTTCCTAGGTCCAGTTATGTCCAGTCTGTATTATGACATTCAAGGCTAACTTTAGTCTCATTGTCATTAATAAAACCCTATATTATAATTATTGTTTGTATAGCAGACATTAGGTCTGATTTGAAAATGTTAATATATAGAAGGGCAATTTGCCATAACGGTCTGCTAAAGCGCCGATGTAAATTGTTATAATAGTGACGAGTAGGTCATAGTATTTATTGGATTTGTATGTTTATGAGGTATTTGACCCTCCAGTAAATATCACAAGGCATATTATGCTGCGGTTGAGAAAGTTCCGTTTTCTATGCGTGGAGACCATATTTCCCGGACCCTGCATTCAAGAAAAGTTGATCTAGAGCTGTATAATTCATGTACTATTTGCGTCTTTGGAGGCACGCCGTTTACGTGTTTGGCCTGGTTATCCAGCATTTAAATGACTGAGAAACAGTACCTTTAAAGAGATCCTGACTCAGGAATAGAAACACTGTATCGCATCTCGAGCGGTGGCATTGGACACAGCTCGCGCGGTTGGTGGGTTTTATATAACAACTTATATAATTCACCTTGGTTGTATGTGGGAATAGAATTATCTTTCCTACGTCCAGTTATGTCCAGTTTTTACTATGACATTCAATATTAGCTCTAATCTGCTTGTCATAAATAACATTTAAGAACTACAATAGTTAGAATAGCAGAAATTAGGTCAAGTTTGAAAATGATAACATAGTTCAAACAGTATCGAAGCTATGATGCGCTATTACGGTCTGCTTCAGCGCAGACGTCATTCTTTTAATAGAAATTAAGCTAAATAGTTTTAATAGTAGTCGCTTCATGACGCCTGCCCGTTGTAAAAACTGATCTTTGAAGACAGTAACAATTGGGTTATATAATGTATATAGTATTGCTTTGAAGAAAGATACAGCAATTGAAAAATAGTTATAAATAGCGCTGCTTAGATAATTAATCTAAACATTCTCACTACTGCCGTGATCTGACTTGGGTGTTTTACACCCAAACTCCACGGCTGTAGGTGCTTCGTATTTTGATTTTGCTTGGCGGCTTAGGGACTGGTGAGACATTACACATGTCTCAGCAAGAAAAGTCGCCACTCTGGATTCAGTCCCCTGAAGAAACGTCCAGAGTTTGAATTCACGGTTCGAGATTCTCTGTGCCTGTGCCTTATTATACACAGCTAAAACACACACACACACACACACACACACACACACACACACACACACACACACACACACACACACACACACACACTATATATATATATATATATATATATACGCGTACGTACGTATGTGCGTACGTACGCATGCCCACGCGCACACATTTACGCAATGTATGTCCATTTATATAATGATTTATTGATATAACTGATATCAGCGACATAAGAAATCACTGGAAAGTGGTAAGGTATTACGCAGATGGCATAATAGCAAAAACTTCATGTTTTCTAGAATGTCTGATAACTGGCTGCAATTTATAGAATATTAGCCATAAACCAAAATGATGACAGCATGAGAAATATATTAGCCTAAAGGAAAACAATTACAAAGAAAGACGCCATGTTATTTGACCTAATCGTACTAGAAGATTTTTTGTTTTCAAAACTGTTTATAATTTTGAGGCTCTTTCACTAATATGCAATATATGGTAATGAAATCGATACAAGGAACTATACACTTCTCATACGATAGATCATGACTATAAAAATGTTACAAGAAGACAGTAATCCAGGTTCCTCATATTTTAATCAATTCTATGTTTACGATTTGGATAAGAATGGGTTTCGCTGTTAAACGATTAGAGGAAATAAAGTTAATGGGCAGTGTCTTCTGGTTGCCATTGATCAACTCCATTTTATGTTAATGATAAAATAAAAAGTCATATTTAGCTCTTGCAAAGTGTGTGCAGTCTCATGGTATTGGTACAAATACAGGAACCGTATATTAATTTATCCTGCTGCTGTCAATGATATCTGCCAATATAATTTCAAATGTAACAATAAAGTTTTTTTTTATAAAAGGTGATGGCCATTGTCTTGTGATTGGCACTTTATTGTTGGAACTGTCCGAGTTAATAACAATTCACTGGCGTATAATTAAAAATGCGAATTTTGTAGAGAATGTAATCTCGATCAGAAATTTGTTTTTTATGATGGTTAGGAGAAGATCAATTTCACACTTTCGCGGCTACTAATAATATATACGTCTGTGAATAATATGGATTTACTCGCCTAAAATATACTTGACAGACAGAATAACTCGTCAGAAGATAATTTTGAATGGCGGTTACATATTTCGTATAAAGTATTGTAATACACTTGTTCTGATACACATATATCAAAACATCGAAATCTTGGATTCAATACTTTTGAGAATATTATTAATAAAAACAGCACCATCTACACACCCCATATACATTCACCCGGCAAACATCTCATTTTGTTTTACCGATTCAAAATGTTCCGTTAAATCCATCTCGTAATGGTATTGAACAATATTGATAGATTGCACATTAACAAATCTTCTTTTCCAGTCTGTCGTTATTTTCTTTAAGCTTCGAAAAACTTCACAGCTGATTTAATACACGAGTGTCATATTTTTCCATGATATGTGTGTTAATATTTGATCAAATGTAGGAATATTAAGGCCAAATATCATACCGGAGTGTCATCTAAGAGGTGTAAACGAAGTTTTGTTAATTTATAAACGAAGATTTATTAATTTTAATATATCAGACAAGAAATTTACCACCTCAGTTTTGTAATTATATATGGCAATATAACGGAGAAAGATAGAGAAATATTAATACAGGTAAATTTACATCTAACCAAGGTAGATACGTAGCTAAGTAGATTGATAGCGGACAATATATACATAAATATAAACTGGTGAGGTCTGCTATAGCCAGTAAACCCAAATGTTCCCCTATACTGTGTATATTCTCCGCAGTATGGCAGTTGCTATATGATGTTATGATAGAAATATTGATTATCAGTAACCCAAGCCAGGACATTGTCTGGGCAGCCACCGTCATCCATTACCTTTAAATATCCTTAATAATGTGGGATATTTTGAACGCTAAGTGGTAAATCATGATATACTGTTCTGGTATTAGAGCATCACTTCTCCAGCCACTTTAACATGTTCTGTTAAACATTAAACAGTACGGAATGAATGCTATGTGTAGGCAATAATATACAATACAGCAGTAAGGCTAGAAGTACTAGTATAATAGCAGCAGTGACAATACCCCGACTAAAACAACAACAACAAGAGCAACAGCAAGATCAACAACAAGATCAACAAGAGCAACAACAGGAGCAGCAGTAACTGCAGCAGCAACAACAACAACAATAATAATAATAGTAATTCACTCTTACCGCAGAATGTTCATATCCTAGAAGTCGCACCTGCTTGATGATGTTTAAAACCAATTGTAAACATAATTAGATATAGCTTTATTAAGTGGTGGTCTACGAACATTGTCGTATGATAGGATAAAATCGGTTCTCGTACAAATCAGATATTTTAACGTTATTAGCCACAATATTACTCTAGGTGTGTTATGTGATAAAACGTCTAGATTTGTATTTGATGTAATGTGATTTATATTGATTTTAATGTTATATAGATTGTGTGATCATGAAATTACAAATGGAAATCGAACTTTAATTACCAAACAAAATGAGATATTAGTGTTTTATTCGCGTTTTTTTCTATAATTTATATCTCGTATATACTGAGAAGGTGCAGTGTTATATTCAACCTTGATTTGACTGAAATCGATAGTTTTAATGATATTTGGATATCTGTAATGATAATGTTGTCAAAAGAGAAACAAGTATATTTATATATTGTTTCTTTCTGGAAATGTTCACTACATGAGGTATTAGTTTATTGTCACAATTATTATGAAATATAATCCCAATAAATTTATTCAAGGTGCTAAAACATAACAAAATAATCGGCTGCAGTTTCGTGCGATTGTACACTTTTTGAAATGTGTGTGTAATATGTGTGTAATAGATAGATACCAATATATATTTGAAGTATTTTATCTGCTGTTTTAACTGATGGATAAAAATAATGCTGATTAAATGTATGTATCAAAATAAGCAAGCCACCATGAAAGTATAGGTATTCTTTTGCGAAATATCCTAATAGATAATAACTGATATATTATGATGAGCTACATATTTAGATTAACTGACATTAAACTAAGGTTATTATGACTAATACATCATATGAATATGATTATCAGTGATTACAAATGTTATATATTTTCTGATACTTGTAAGGAACGCTCACTTGATAAGAACTAGGTAGCCTAATAAAAATAAGACTATTAACAATGACATCTTCTAGGCGCTGATAGTAGGACTGTTTTAAATTTGTATACATTTACTTTGTTCATTTGTAATAAATATCTTTATAGTTTAACATCAAATCATAACTGACGATAAATTAACAGTAAACATATATTGGTTCTTCGGTGAATGAAATCAAGAGAAATCCGTGAAATGGACCAAGATACCGTATTCTCAATGATAAAAGTATTAGCTGCATCAAGACGTTTAGTAAAACCATTATACACCTAATAATCACAATAAACAGCTTTAATAATAACCAAAAAAACTACTAAAAACAATATAGAAATAAAACAAAACAACAACAAAAATAATAAGAACCATGATGATGATGATGATAATATTAAGAACAATAATAACGCAAACAAAATACACCTGAATAACATCTTCGTTGTTCACAAATCTGAACCACTCGAGTTCAAATTTCGGGGTGTGTATGTGTGAAGGGCTTTTCGCTTTTCATTTCGCCTTGTTAATTTTGGAGGTTGTTCGGTCCATTTAGCATACCTGATTTACAGATATGACCATAAATAAATGGAGAGCTGTTATGACGTGAAATACCCGATGTCATATTTGAGTGTAATGTTAATATGATTGAGATTACACGCATTTTTTAATATTTTTCTAATCTTCCATTTAGCAATTCAGCTAGTTAACCGTAGTAAACGAGTTTATCATCTCTATCCCTTTCCTCACATCTATAGCACCTGAATTGAAACCTCGGCTTAGTGTTTCAAATTTGACATCGACTACGCTCAGCCGAGTTAATCTACTTAGTTCACAAACATGGCCGTGACGAAATAGCAACATTCCACATATTCAGAGTTCATTTGTGCAATATAAAACGGTAAATGCTTATTTAATGGAAATTGATTATTTTAGCAATCAGATAAACTATCGGAAGAATTAGAGGTTATAAACACTCTAATACATTTTGCGCACTTTGTGAAAGACTATTTTTATTCTAATCTTCTATTTATTGAACTCTTTACCAGACAATCTTAAGAGTTTACTGAATATTTTGATTCCATCGTGGAAGATAACCGTGACGGGACAGAAACTGGTGGCATCGTCGTTTGAATACATCAGCTGACTACTATGATATTAAATGGACATCACCTGCCTGGATGATAATGTGTCATTGTGGTTATGGCATCCTAAATAATGCCTAGAACAAATATGATCGGCAGGTAGCAGACATTTGTGTCAGGTTTATGAAGTTACATATATCGAACGGGGTGAGGGTGGCTCGGTGAAGAGTAGCGTTATACGAGAATAGTTGAAACTGTTAGCTGTAGCCATAATACAATGTCATTATAACATAATTACATCTTGGCACGCAGATATGACATGATAGAATAATGACTTTTTGCATATCTGCATATTAAGCCGTGTAGCATATATCACTAGTTAAACAAGCTAAGCAAGTATTAAATTATGTCTTTTTTTATTAATCACTTTTCAGCTGAATTACTGTCAGGTTCATGGAGTAATAACAATCGAGTACCAATCATAACACAGTAGAGATTCATTTATTTTAGTCTAAAGCGTTGTTTTAATAATCTTAGTAATGCTAAAAACTATACTGTGGTGATGCCATTTTATATCACACGATAATTCAATTGTGGTAATTTATGTACAAATATAAAAACTGGAACTCTGAATTTCAGGACAGTTAAGACATGTGGGTTGATACTCTATCATCCACATTCCATGTATCCGCTTCTAGATTTACACCCATTTTTTTGTATAATGGTAGAAAAAGCTGAAGAAGCATCGTGATTTCTCAGAAGCTATAAAATAAGATATGGTGACCTTCTGATCTGAATCTCCTATGGTTGATGACATACACCTTTGATCTTCACTGGTCTGCTGACAGATGATATATTTATGTTAAATCTCATAAGCCAGGTCAGCATAAGTTAATTGGCAATGCTTTGTCTATGCTATAAGGTTGATTTATTCATTTTGTTGGAGACATTATGTCTCTCTTCTTTGACCAGGTAGTCAGTGTTCTAACATTTTGTTATGATATGTATATGCCTATATTTGTCTCTGCTTGTCTGTGTGTCCTTGTGTACACATCTCTACATGTGTTTGTTTCTATTTTTAACAGAGTGTGTTAAATATATAAACAATTCATATTTTATGAAATGGACAATTATAGTTCAATTTGAAAGGAGATTATGGATGTTTTGCCAAATCAACACTTTTATGCGGCCAAAGTAGTAAAGGAACAATATAATGATTATGTTATTCATATGCTATTAAGATATTATAGGTAATCACGATGCTAAGATATATTACCATTATTAAACAATAATAATGATTAAAATATATGAACCATTTTCTCTGGGATATTTCACCAGCCATTTTAAATGTATGCTGTATCGTGCAAATGATCGTATTATGATAACTGTCCCTGTTAGCAATAATAATATAATTTTATGAATGAAATAACTTAAGTAGGTCTATTGCATATTGCAAAATCCTATTTAGAGTCGTACTACAGTAGGGCCCTGTTATAACACGGTTGTTCAGGTACACACCCGTGGCTGATACGGGGGCAGTATGGGGGGGGGGGGCGTTAATAGGGAGTCCATGTATTGACCCCATTTTGCACCATCCTTTAAGATTACATACAACTGGTTATTTCATAAATGTTCCCAAAAATTGTTTAATCATTTAATCATCTTGGATTGGTGATATTCATCCACCCGAAATAGTGCATATTTGACATTTCAAGGTAGCAACTATATGAACCTATATATGAATTTTATAACGCAAATAACTAACGCTCCAAATATAAACAAAGAAAATGATTCAAAATAACACTATCTGTGACCCTAATAGTGTTGCAAACAATTAAAAATATAGCTACGTTATGGATAGATGACTAAAGATAACCAATTAATTTGTTCAGATCTGACTTAGGATATCTAAAATAAACATCTCACCTGAGAATAGAAGGGCATCGATTAAAATAATACGTCATTAAGTACAATTAGTTATGCACGATATAATGTATCAGACCGGATAACCAGTATCTTCTTTAAATAAGCCAATAACAAGTTTCTTGCGGGATGAAGGAAATAGAGTAATTTGTTATCTAGATCACGTGATATAAATTAAGTTTGAACAACAACAGCTAGTTGTGTGTCACGGTTTCTGAGTGTCCAGCTGTTTAAAAACATGACTATGTATAATATTTTAGCTTAATGAAAACATTAACTAAGGAGTATCTTGCTACGTAGGAAATCGGAATATATTCCAATGCAGTGTTGATATACTATTCCATTATGAAGCATTGGAGAATAAAAATCGACACAGAGTCAGTAAAAATTGGAATTCCGTTTTCCACACGTTGATACCATAACCTTGCCAGTATTGTATTTTATCACAACCATATTTTTCCGGTTTTGACAACTATCCTTTTCATGAGTATTCGGTCATGTAGCACCTTTTGCTAACACTCCTAAGTTAATTGAGTTTATTGTAAATAACGTTAATCATAACGCCATTAGTCTAGTATTAGTCCAGTATTAGTTTAGTTTGTGTCTAGTATTTGTCTCGTATTTGTCTAATATTTGTATTCAAACTTTGTTAATTATTTAGTTTTGTAATTTTTGCAATGTAAAATAAACATTAATTCCTTATCTACATATTCCAGATACATATACTGGATATCATACACTTTCCAAATGAAATTAATTGCTGAGAATTATGTTGTACACCTTTTAGTTTTCTTAATTTGTTTTGTAAAATAAATTATTTTGTGTATACAATACAAAGGTCAATGAGAGCAAACAAAAATATAACTGCCAGTAATTCGTATTTATCAGTATTTGTAAACATCAGTGAATGTAACCAAAACAAAGTTTCATTGCGTACCATTCAATTTACATTTGTTCGTGTCTTGCTTACTACACATTTGGGTTCTATTGAGTAATTGGTTGCGTTGATTAAATCGTTTCGAGTATGGAATTATCCCTAAATAATTATAGAAATGTCTGAGAATATACCCTATCTTTGAGTATCTTATACATAAAAGGATAATTATATTTGTTGCAACTGAATTTTAGTTTACTCATAATGAACATAAAAGTTCCTAAACATATATAAATCCAGATTACAGGTCAAACATTCAGCTTTAGGGTGAAAGCTAGAGTTATTATTTGGTAATTCATGGTTTACGACAATGTTATAATTATTTTCTTACGGGACATAGAGTGGTTTATTAGTGGCTTATTCTCGGGGGAAATATCTTTACAGAGTGTAGAATATAAATTGATTCAAAATAAATGGAATATTTTAGGGAGGCTTTTACAGATGGTTATAATTGTGATATTTCCATATCTGATCCCATCCATGATTTCATATGAGAAACGATTTCTAAATTATAGTGTAATAATTCTACCAGACTAATGATTTCTCCACCCCCCCCCCCATAGTCCCATGCATACAATTAAGTCAAATAGTAGTGTTCACAATCATTATATACTTATGGTATGTATATATATTTTCAGCGATTCCATTTGAGAGTTTGATACAATATTTGTTTGTGTGGTACCCATTAAAGACGTTAAATACTCCTATAAAGAGTTATGGTGTAGGAGTGAACTGTGTATATTATTACCCTAAATAACACTTTGCAATCTACAACAGGGATGCAGATATTTCAGTGACATAATTACACGTACTAGGCCATTGGGGACTATTCTCATAATAGGAATTTTCCATGTTACGACATAACTTTAACCGTCATGATTATATTCATCCCAAATGAGTAAAACTGATATATTGTAATCATTACTCACGCATGATACTGGTAATACATTGTCACGTCGTGATTACTTAAGGTATCTAAATAATATATGAATAATCTGAATAAGCTTGATGATCCATAGACGCGTATAAGATGGTCTGAGGATGTGTTAGATGTTACTTACGGATGGCATAAAACAAGGCAGTAGGTGGGCTAACGTTATTTATAAGAATGATTTGTGTGAGTAGTGCGGTTAGTACAATCTTATGAGGATGAGATAGGTTTGGTGTTAAAATAATTGGTAAATGTTATATATGAGGATGACTTTTGAAGTAGTTTGAGAATTACATTCATATGATCTGAAAACAACATTTTTCAATGTTATGTCCCAAATTCTAAGTATTTGATCATGAAAGGTGATTTAATTTTAGCAATGGCAATTAATGTAAATAACACAATCGCTAGACAAAAGTGCAAGTGTTGCGATTACAGATGGTTATAATGATGATATTTGCATATCTGATCCCATCCCTGATTCCATATGAGAAATGGCTTCTAAGTTAAAGCCTAATAATTCTACCAGACTAATACCTTTCCCGCCTCCACACAGTCCCATGCATACAACTAAATCAAATAATATCGTTCACAATCATTATATACTTATGGTAGGTGAAACCAATATGATTTCAGACCCTACTATCCTTCAGTATATCAGCCTGGCTACCAACAACGTTATGTCCGCCCATTATAATTCAGCTAGTATCATAGACTTGCTAATATCTTAGAAATTGCATATTCTCTACTTCAACGGGACTTGGATTAGCCCAATGATGCAACCTCGTTTATTTCTGATATCTAATTCCCGACTATACTTTTTTCCATGCTGAACGTGGATTAGTGGTGTTGGCTTTCTGGAATCCAATAAATTTGAAGTAACGTCCCATTCTGTTATTGTCTATTCTAGTTTTGAGACCAACTGCATTGAAATGTCTGATTTTTCTTTTATTGGTTACTTCCTATGTCGCTATCGCCCTATCCGAATACATTTATCATTCTTTATTGACTATCACGAATTATCAGAAAACGTAATTAATATCCTTCCCAATTGTTTCATCCTTTGTGATTTCAACCTTCATTTTGATAAACAGTCTACTATTACATCCATTTGTTTTATGATAATCTTTACTTTAACTTCTCATAAACTGGTCTATGCCTAACTTTATTTAAAAAACTAAATACCACAGATGGTTTATCGAAACATTTCACTCTCAAAGCAGAAATAAGCTTTAAGAATAATCTAATTGACTCTAAGAATAATATTCGTTATTGGTATACTCACAACGTTGATATTGTTGCATTTAATAATAATTAATAATAACAGGTGACACTTATATCGGGACTTGTCTAACTAGTTAGGTGCTCTAAGATGCTATGTAGTATTATTATCGTTAACACAGACCGCATATCAGCTCCCAATGGGGCATGCAAAACGCAAAGCTATATTTAAACAGATAGCCATCACGTACTGACAGGTTCTCATTTCTGACTAAATGAATCAGTCACCACAGGACAGCATTGCAGCTCCAGGCTTCGAACTCGCGACCCTTCGGTTACGAGACCTACGCTCTAAGAAACTGCGCAATCACGGGTTAACAAAGTAAAGTAAAATTGGAACCTATCACGGAGTGAAAAGCGGATTTATCACAATTATGTTAACAGTACCACACTACAACACCACACCACACCACACCACACCACACCTAAGTCTTTACTTTGTAAATACACACCTCTCAGATTAAAACCCGTAAAGGTTAAACCGCCTTGGCCTTGAATGTCCGGTGATAATTTTAATGCTGAAAGTACGTGCCGCTATTTAAAACGCATACAGAGAAAGTCACGCACACAAATTAACAGGGCTAGATATACTAAACATTGCCATTTCTGCAATAGAACCAAGGACAAAAGATAAATATGACTTTTATAGGACATGATCTCCAACAACTCTGATAATCCTAGTCAACCCTGGAACTATACTAATACTCTACTCACTGATGATACGGAACTCTGCTATTCTTCTTCCGGATATCTAAGAATAACATCATCAAAATTCGTTGTTTTTTCCCATGTCGTGTTTCCAGTTGGAATATTGATTTTCCCGTCTTACATCACCCCTGCGCAGAGCCTACTAGACTTACTAGATCCTGTAAACCGGATCATATCCCTATATTTCTGCCTAAATCATGTCTTCATACACTAATTGTTCTAATTAGTAAGATAGTAAATGCATTACTATGTTCTGGTAAGTTCTCTTTTTATTTTCTTAAGGAATCATCTTTACCAGCCAATCAGCTAAACAGCTACAGCTCTATCTTTCACATCTTAGGTAGTAGTTTGAATGTTTATTTGAACTGTTTTCACTTGTCTAATGTTTTTCAGTCTGCTTACAAACAATCTTAATCTAAAGAAATCGCTTTACTGAAAAGTTCACAACGCCACATCACTAAACGTGGACACAGGAATGCTCATAGCGGTAACACCATTAGATGTCTGACATCATCGATTAATCGTGTCTGCTACCTCGATCCCTATAGCTCTGTTCAATTACTCATTAGCTTTTGTGTAGAAACTCGATATCGGATACTCACTGATATAATATATTTTCAGTTAGTAGATTATAGTCATTGTTTTGATTACCGCCAGTTTTAATAACCGGAAACTAATACTTTTGTTAATTATTATTCATGAATGCTGCACTTTATAGTCATTCAGAATGGGGAGATGGACTGGAGATGAAATACGAGAATAATTTTGAAAAATATTTGTGACACTAACTTATGGCGAAATAATACTTAAGCCGGTAAAATGGAAATTAGAAGTTAAGAAAACTGCACTCTGGCATGACAACTGCACATAACTTATACACACATGCATGCATACATATATACACACAAATAGGCATACACAAATACATACATATATTTAGAATGCATCATATGTTATATCATTATCAGTTCGACTAGGATATTTTTCAAATATTATATGTAATGAGGAAGAAGAGGCTTAATAATAATAATAATAATAATAATATATATATATATATATATATATATATATATATATATATATATATATATATATATATATATTATATATATATAATATGAGTTTTCACCCACACTACTTTATTATAACAAAATATTAGTAATCATTAAGTATTAAACACGGTGTTCTTATCAGTTACATTCCACCTATTATATAATACATACTTCTATCATATTGTTTGCCTAACAAGGTATATCTATCTATCTATCTATCTATCTATCTATCTATCTATCCAGCCGTCCGTCCGTCCGTCCGTCCGTCCCCCCGTTCGTCCGTCCATCCATCCATCCATCCATCCATCCATCCACCCATCCATCTATTTCGCTATTTATCTATCTAGCTATGTATAACAATAAGTATAAATATTTATTCGTATTAAAGTCTATCTATCTTTATTGTGACAATTATTATAAGTGGGATGAGTTTGTATTTTTTTGTCTTATATATTGAACTTAATAATGTTTCCTTTTTTAATTAACGACACTTCATTTCTTACAGACACACTTCATTATATTTATTCCTACACTCAAATAAATATTAAGAAATATATTAATCCCCCTCCCCCACAAAAACACATACAAACATGATGCATATTTATAAGAGACCACACCTGTTGTGGAGTCATATCAAGGTTATAGATTGCTATGACTTACAGGAAAATGAAACAGTTTGTTTTAAAGTCGATAGTTATGCAGATGACTCTCACACCAAATCTTATAAATATTGCTGGATAATCATCAATACACTTGTTTATGTTTAAAATGTAATTTTGTACATTATAAAATGCCTATTTCGAGAATGTAATATGGACTTTAAGACTGAAAATAATTAATTATATAGTTGGAAATAACAGATTGTGGGGAGGACACAAAATCTACCAACTCACCATCACCTTCAGCAATTATTAAATTATTAAAAATTGGATAACACTGTATAACTGGTATTTTTTTAAGCCATGAAAGTGTACAATTTAAAACCTGATAAATATCTTCATATTTGTGCTGGGCTGAGATGGCCTTCTCTTAAATTTTCTAATTTTTAATGATATGTCACTGAGTTGAGTCAACACAGACAGTTACAATAATAAAATGTCAACCAGAAGACAATGGCCAGCAAATACCCGTTTGAGAAAAACATTATACTTCAACTGGAGCAAAACATATAAGAATATAAGAAACATATGAGAATATTTGTTCGGGCTTCATTACACAAAGTCCGGTTTCACACATTCAAAGTTCTCAGTAAAAAAAGTCAGACACTAACAACGCAATCTAATTTAAACGTGTATACGACTGAGACTGCTGCGATTAGAGATTATTTCTCAGTATATGATGCCAGAAAGCCGTACGTCAAGTACGAACTATTTATCAACAATCCTCCCAAGGCATCATCCCAAGGCAGTGAAATAAATTACCTAATCGTGTTAAGTTTGCAATAAGAAAAATTACTATTTTCTAATGTTGCAAAATCCTAATTTAAATTAACATATTTAATATATATATATATATATATATATATATATATATATATATATATATATATATATATATATATATATTCCAGTGTATTACAAACATATTATTTTGTTCTACCAGATTTAGAACATCTTCAGTATAAAATACCCCAATCTGTATGTGACACTTTCTAAAATTATTATCTTGATAATTATTATATTAAAAATTATTATTATTTTATTATTATTATTATTATATTGCCGAAATCTAGCTGTTGTTCGATGGGAATTCGCTTAAGTCAGAATAGAATGGCTCAAATTATAGCCATTGTAAATTAATTGATTAGCATCACATTTGGGATATTAAGTCTAATCTGACAGATGTCAATTATATTAGGAAGATTGATAACAGGCTACGGGGCTGTTTATGTTATTACTGATGTAGATAATAACAGATACACAACTGTAAACATAATGATATAATTGAACGACTCTAGGGATATCAACGGCTAACTATATATTGGAATTATGTTAAAGCGAGAACGAGACAATGAACGGCTTTGACAAATATTAAAAAGTATTAATCTATGCTAGAAAATAATGAAGGTTGGACTTAATTTCTTTACACTCTAATCGACGCTCATATTAGCAAATAATAGTATTTTTGATAACTTTTTATGTCATCAAATTACTTTCATATCACTAATTAGAAATGTAACAGCTCTAATGTTATGCGCGAATTAATGATGAAACATTGACACCATAAAGTAGCAATGGCAAAACAGATTATTTAGTTAACAATAAATCTAATATTAAAACATATAGCTATGGTTGAGTATCAATGATGTCTTCGTGTTCTGTCAAATGTTATGTTTCTTTGTGTGTGTATGTGTGTGTGTGTGTGTGTGTGTGTGTGTGTGTGTGTGTGTGTGTGTGTGTGCAGGTTTTCAATGAATAGTTTTATGCTCTTATCTGATTTCGGAATAATACACTTTTTACCGTTTGAATAGTGTTCAGAAGCAGACTTACATCATCCCTAGACCATCCTCATGCCATAGTTTGTATTGTTCTACCCCATCCCCAAAGCTGCTTCTGGATAATATATTTCTTAATCCTCTCAGAATATATCTTTAGCCAAACCTTTTATGTTACGTCTAACCTTCTCCCATGTGTACTCTCTGAGGTATCCTGTAGTCTTTATATTTGCATATATCAGTTTGGTTATTTTAGTAAGGTAGAACCAAGGGACATCAAAGATAAAGTATTATTCATTATTAAGGGCATTGACATTTAACAATTTTTGTGAAACCAAGAGGAACATTTCTTTTCAAAACTGAGCTATTTGTTCATTCCTGGAGGAGACTTTCCCTGCATTGTCATGAATGTGATATTTCTTTTTGGGTAAAGAAATAATGATTATGTATTACAAACAAATTTCCTGCCTTAACAGACAGTGGATCCCCCCATATCGTCTCCAGTAATATCATACTGACGATGGCGGAATTAAGATTCATACAAAGCAGATCATTTGGGGTATTAGGATTATTATAATATATATATATAAATATATATATATATATATATATATATATATATATTATATAAAATATAAAAGCCTTATTTAATTTTTTCTGCATTATATATGTACTAATATATAAAATTTTTTTTTATTTAGGGTTTTCCCCTTTCCATAATTCGTAAAATTTTTAAAAACCACGGAAAAAATGGGTTACAAAATTTTTAAAAAAACCAAACACACACACACACACACACACACACACACACACACACACACACACACACACACACAACTTCAGTAAAGCGTCAATCGCCCGAAACACAAAAAATTCAACCCACCGTTACTATGTTTGTAAAGCAATGACATATCTATATATCAATTGTCAAATGGGAAGCTACGACTAATTCATTTGAAGTACATTTAGGTTTATTTTCTTATTATGTTGGGCACTTTCACACCTGTACAAACATTTTAAATTCTTTTTAATTATCTTTTGGGGTGTTTTCAAAACACCGGGGTTGTTAAAAAACCAAAATGAACAAAGAATTAAATACCCCCTCCCCTTTTTTAAAAAAAACTAAAGGATTAAATCGTTTTCCTATTTAAAAAGTGTATATAAACCCCGAGCAATAAATTTAAAATTAGACATTCTTCAATGGTGAAGGCTTGAAAGGGGCCCAAACCGGTCGTTGCTATTGGGGTTTAGTCGTGTTATATGCTGCTATTAATATTTAAACTGAATTTATTCTGATTTATGCTTTATTATTATAATTTTTCATACTGTGTATTAATATTGTATTTCTCCATTTTTGGGTTTTAAACTTTTTTTTGGCCGTAGTTTCGAAAACAAAAAACCTGGTTTTGTTTTAATCATGGGGTTTTTTTTTTATATTTTGATTATCCCCTTTTTGGGTTATTTTGAAATTTTTTTTTTCTTTTTATTTTTTTTCTAATTTTAGGTAATTAATTATACTTACAATTAAAATTTAAAAAAAAAACGGGGAATTTTGGAAAAGAAAGTTAAATTTAAAAAAACCGCCCTCAAACCCCAATTTAATTTTAGTTTGTTTTAAGAAAAAAGGGCAAATTTTTAAAAAGTTAATATATAAACCAATTCCCCCAAACGGCCTAAAGGGGTTAGGACGAGTAGGTCATAGTATTTATTGGATTTGTATGTTTATGAGGTATTTGACCCTCCAGCAAATATCACAAGGCATATTATGCTGCGGTTGAAAAGTTCCGTTTTCTATGCGTGGAGACCATATTTCCCGGTCCTGCATTCAAGAAAAGTTGATCTAGAGCTGTATATTCCGTGCACTATTTGCGTCTTTGGAGGCACGCCGTTTAGATGTTTGGCCTGGTTATCCAGCATTTAAATGACTGTAGCAGACACAGTACGCTCTTAAAGCATGTATTCCTGACTCAGGAATAGAAACACTGCACCGCATCTCGAGCGGTGGCATTGGACACAGCTCGCGCGGTTGGTGGTTTTATATAACAACTTATATAATTCACCTTGGTTGTATGTGGGAATAGAATTATCTTTCCTAGGTCCAGTTATGTCCAGTTTTTACTATGACATTCAAGATTAGCTCTATTCTGCTTGTCATAAATAAGATTGAAGAACTACAATAGTTAGAATAGCATAAATTAGGTCAGTTTTGAAAATGATAGCATAGTTCAAACAGTACGGAAGGTATGACGCGCTATTACGGTCTGTTTCAGCGCAGATGTCAGTCTTTTAACAGCAATTAAGCTAAACAGTTTTAATAGTAGTCGCTTCATGACGCCTGCCCGTTGTAAAAACTGATCTTTGAAGACGTGACAATTGGGTTATATGGTTTATATAGTATTGCTTTGAAGAAAGATACAGCAATTAAAAAATAGCTATAAGTAGGGCTGGTTAGATAATTAATCTAAACATTCTCACTACTGCCGTGATCTGACTTGGGTGTTCTACTCCCAAACTCCACGGCTGAAGGTGATTCGTATTTTGTTTTTGCTTGGCGGCTTAGGGACTGGTGAGACATTACACATGTCTCAGCAAGAAAAGTCGCCACCCTGGATTCAGTCCCCTGAAGAAACGTCCGGAGTTTGAATTCACGGTTCGAGATTCTCTGTGCCTGTGCCTTATAATACACAGCTAAAACACACACACGCACACACACACACACACACGCACACACACACACACACACGCACACACACAGACAAAGACACAGACAGAGACAGAGACAGACAAACACACAAACAAACACACACACACACAAACACCCCCCACACACGCGCACACACACGCACACATACATACATACATACATACATACACACACATACACACACATATATACACACACATATATACACATACATACATATACATACACACACACACACAAACACACACACACGTACCAAAAACACACACTCACACGAACACAAGCAAGCATAAGCATACGTATTTATTTTTATACATATGCATGTACTTATTTATATATTGATATTAGCAACATAACTAGTCTGTGGAAAGTGAAAACTATTATGAATTTGGCATGTTAGCAAAAAACATCATGTTTTATAGAAAATCTGCTATTTAGCTAGTGTAGATAGAGTAATAAACCATGAATCATAGCCGATCATTTGCATATGCTAAGAAATAGAATAGAGTATTAATATAAAAGAAAACCATAATAGCTGAAAAGATTATTTTATTAGTCTTTTTATTTTCAAAACTGTTTATAATATACAGCTGTTTAACAAATGTGCAATATATTATGATAATATTGATATAGGAATCTTTTAGATCACCATTTGAAAATTGTTAAAAGGAACACATCAATCCAGTTTTGTCATATTTCGATCAATTCTTTCTTCTTTGATTTTCTAGATGAGAAAATATTTGTCTCTTAACCGGCTAGAGGGAATATAATTTAAAAAAAAACAGTTCATCTTTATTTCAGATTTTCTGGACTAATACAAATATTTTTACACAAATGATAAATTATGTCAAAATACAAAAACGATCACCTACATTTATATTAATCCATTTCAACACACAGACTAGATAACTTGAACTCAACTCTCATATTAGCCAATGCAACATGTTTGTATTAACCGGATGTAACAGTGGAAACAAAGATTAGCCAAACATGTAATTTCGAAATATAAAAGTTGGTGCAAACAACCTCGTGCTACTGAAATGGCTAAAGAACACTAAACATTGAAATTACTTATTACGATTGGTTGTTAGTAGGTTGAGAAGGGGGGAGGGGGGTTAGGTCACAAGAATGGATAAGCCAGTGCATCAGTGATATGACTTCATAACATCACCTCTAATGACACTCTAAAACTTCAGTGTGTTCAGAACTGTTTAGCTAGTGTTGTCATACGGTCACACTTCTGAAATCTCTTCACTGGTTCCCTGTTCAATCTCGCGTCATTTTCAAACTCTGAACCATTGCCTATCAAGCAATTTCTTCTAGAGAATCTTCGAGTCTATTTCCATGCTGTCTCTAGCACCCAAGCGTGGTTTTCATTTGTCTGTCCCCAAGGTTACAACTCATGCTGGTACTCCTACATTTTCAGTTGCTATCCCTAATCTTTGCAAGTCACTCCCTGAACATGGCAATCTTAAATAGCATAGTTTCTTTTCATCACCATTTGAAGACTCACCTTATCTTTTCTAAGTTTCCACTCCATCTGCTAATTTGTTGATGAACTTTGCATTGTAGCTGGACTATAAGTTTGCCCAATCCTTTTACTAGGTGTGCCACTGAGTTGAATTCTTTTGGAGAATAATGGCGCACTATAAGATTTATAGTTATTATTGTTAAGTTAAGAAGTGTAAATGAACTTTTGTTAAATATATAAGGCAATACATTTACAAACTCATCCTTGTTTTAATAATTATATCAATCTAGAACACATATAATGGAGACAGATAGACATATATTTATACCGATATTTATATATACTTATATAAATCATGAAAGACACACATTTTCACACATATTCATATACAGCCTTATATACAGCTATGCGATCTAGATAGATAGATAGATAGGTGGATAAATACTTCGATTGGTAGACAAAACGGTTGAGACGTGATCAACATATGCTGTTAAACATAAAGTGTTAAAGTCCATTTTATAGCTAGTAAGACCATATGTTCCCTTATACTGTGTACATTCACCATAATGCGCCCCTGAACTAAGCATTAGGATATGTGTCGCTATAATAAGTGGTTTGTTGTATATTATATTATAATATGGCTGTTGCAATATTATGTTATGATGAAAATATTGATTTTCAGTTACCGAAGCAAGGAGTTTATCTGGGTAGTAACCATCATCTTTTTTTTAGTATTCTTTATCAATGTAAGATATTATGAACGCAAAGTGGCAAATCATTACATTATATTCTGGAATTAACGCATCTTTTCTCTAGTTATTTGATCTTAAATTGGTATTAAACATAAAATATTATGGAATTAATGTTCTGAATAGGCAATACTATCAAATACACCAGCAATAAGGTTGCAGTACTGGTATAACAGCAGCAGGAAGACCAGCACGAACAACTACAACAAGATGTGAGGTGGTTTGTATGTCTTAGTGACCCAGATAGCTAGGTCTATAGCAATGCTAGCTTCTGTTAGTGAAATAGAAGTTGAATTTGGTACACGCTAGACTGACATGGATTAAGTATGGGAGAACTCTAAGAGAAACCTCGAGTCCAGAAATCAGATGGATTGGGTTTCACACTGCACTCTAATAGACCACTATCTAATACATTAACAGATCTTATTACTACATCTGTGGCTAATAGTGACGTGATCCGTGCTTGCCCTGTTATGACTCATCATAACAACAACTCTCCATAAGAAGCTGTATGGCTCAAGAAGTAGTTGTTCTAACCC
This sequence comes from Paralvinella palmiformis, assembly GCA_025642065.1. Lineage (NCBI taxonomy): Eukaryota > Metazoa > Annelida > Polychaeta > Terebellida > Alvinellidae > Paralvinella > Paralvinella palmiformis. Next base: position 22,305 of record JAODUP010001432.1, on the reverse strand, counting down.
TCTTCCTGGTTGGGTTCTTTACATTCGTGAGCTGTTTACATTTAATTCAATTGTCGTTCAATGAATAATCTTACTTCCATTTCATAATTTTATAAGTGTGACATTGCTATGTGTAGTTTCGCTACTTTGTTCTTATATCTGTGTAGTTGAGGCATTTTTATTTTACTTCATCAAACCAAAAAGGATATCAAATCATTAGGCTTGTATAGAAAACGCAAAATCTGCAATTATTATGGTAAATCACGCGGTGTTTTGTATTTTCATTTATTTTAACTTTTGATAAAGCCAAAGAAAAATGCTGAAAGAAAAATAACTCACCCTTTGCTTGTTCGGTTATAAGAAATGTTAAGTTCTCTAGTGATCAGTCTCCAGAAAAGATAAATCAAGTTTTATTTCCTAAAATCAAAGCTTCAATAGATAATAAATAATGCAAGCGTGTATTATTAGTGTATACCAATAGACTCGAGAAAACGATGTGATGACTTAAATATAAGATATAAAAAGAAAACAAATTAGACCGACTAGTGGCTGCTAAGTGTAATCGCACATTTTAATCTACATATAACTATTTTTCATTTGGTTGCAAGTGGTTTGGTTTGAAATATTTCCGTTAAGTATGTGGTTATAAAACAGTTATAAAGCCTTTAATTCTGCGATCCGGCTATAGTCAGGCTCACATTTTATATTATAGTTACTTTTTAAAAGAGATCTGTAATGTGGTACCTTCATGTTCTAATTAATGGCGCGGTTGGACAAAATTATCAACCATCTAATTTTAAATCTTGACGTTTGCACGTCTGAATGGTGTTTCGTTGTTCAATTGGCCAAATTAGCAGACCTTATGAACAGACGTGGCCGTGAAACATCTGCTGGCCTATTTTAAGGAAAATGATTTCTGTCATTGCAGTTAGAGGTAATTCTTTTTTTCTCTTTTTAAATATGTTCTTAGTTGTCCACTTGGCAGTTGACTTCGATATCCGTACTGCATAGGATGACCGGACTCTACATATAAGGATACTTGCATTTATGTAACAAAGACACGATTAGCATATAACTGTGTCTATATTAGAATGATAATATACAGAAACCTATAATATAATAACAATAGTTCAGTACGAAATCAAACTAGACAGCAGGCTAATTTGCGAAATATAGGGAGTCGCTATGACCTTATTAGGAGTGTTATTGGTTTCAAACCTATCACATCTGAGTCGATACCTCGGCTTGATGTATAATGCTTGACTTCGCCTTCGCTCAGCTGATCTAGGTCCCTGAGTGCACAATCACGAGAGTCCCCAAATTGCTAAATTCCTTATATTAACAGTTTAGTTTTGTTATTTAAAACTTTAATTGGTTATTACATGGAAAAATGGTTATTATATAATCAGATAAACTATCCGAAGGATTATAAGTGATAAACAGAATACAGGATTTTGTACATAATCGTTAAAGACTACTTTTATTATAATCCTCTATTTAGTCAACTCTTAGCCAACTATGTGGATAATTTACTAAATGTTATAATTCATCGTTAAAGATAATTGTGACCGAATAAAAACTTGATGGCATTATGATTTGAATACTAACTCATGTGACATTAACTGGGTCTCATCTGTCTGGATTCTGATGAGTTATTGTTATAAAGCCACCCCCAATAGCGTCTCGAATGAATATAATAAGCAAGTAGCCGACTAATATATCAATTTTAACCAGTTTCATTTAAGGAGAGAATAATTGGAACTGTTAGCTGTAGTAATAATAACGTATCATTATAACAGCACAATAGTTTCCATGGTATATATTACTGTCTCCAACCTTCAATTGTTATTTTGACATGTAATATACATACTTAAATGAAGTTGTCATGTTTTTTCTAAACATTCTAGGGATGTTTATATTTATTTCAATAATTATTCGCTTCATAACACTTTATGAATATCAATAGTTTGTTTTTTTTTGGTTTGAAATTTTAATAATATATATATATATATATATATATATATATATATATATTTATATATATATATATATATATATATATATATATATATATATATATATATATATAATAAAATTAAAATTTAAAATTAATACAAATATATTAAATTAAAGCATTTTTTTTAAATTTTATCTTTAACCCGTGATTCTTTTAAAACTTGATCTCTCCCCAATTAAATAAGTTGTGTCCTCAATGAATATTGGAGCCATTCAAAATTGTAATAATGTGTGGCCATCATAAATTTCCCAATGCAAAACATTATCATACAACCTACCACTAAAATATAATACCAAATGGTATCATATCTTCGGTGAGCAAAGATGATCAAAATACCGGCAGAACTATATTAATAATACTATGAAATAGATATATTAACTCAAATATTAACTCAATGTAAATGAAGCCCAGTATTTCACTTCCATTTTGATTCTTCATCGATAATTAATAAGGTCAGATTGGTGTTTTCTGAGCAGTGGTATCAGATGAATTCTTGTTGGCATAGATGTATAACATTGCATACCTGGCTGTTAAGCTATGTAGCACAGAACACTGGATGAACAATCATTATATACATATTTCTCAAATTATACAATTTTTTACTGTATTGCCGTCAGCGACATAGATTCCCGACAAGTATGCCCCAAATTACAACTTAATAAGAATCCATTAATTTAATTGTTCGGTACTTTTGTAATATAATTTTCGTAATGTAAAAAACCATAATGTGGTGAAACCATTTTATATCACAACAAGTTTTTAATGTGGTAATCTATGTGCAAATACAAAATCGGGTCTCTAAATGTCAGAAGAGTTATTTGGCTTGACTCTTTGCCATCCACATTTCCTTTTATTTGTTTTTAGACTTATACCCATTTTTGTATATAGGTGGCAAAGCCGATGAAACATCAATATTACCCAGGAGCTGCAAAATAAGATATGGTGACCTTATGATCTGAATCCCCTATAGTTGATGACATACACCCTTCATCTCGACTGGTCTGTTGACAGGTGAGATATTTATGCTAGATCTCATAAGGCAGGTCAGTATAAGTTAATTGACTATGTTTTGCCTTTGCTGTAGTGTTTATTTCATCCTTTTTATTGGAGACATTATTCAATACTAGCTATTCTTGTTTTTCTGTTTTTGTTGAATGGTTAGCAAGTTCACTGACGTTTTTCGATGCTAAACATATGACTGCATTCATCTACGTGTGTCTGTGTGCGCTTGTGTACATTTGGTTTGTTAACATAGCATACGGTAAATATGAAAGTAAGTACACGTTTTATTAAATAGACAATTATGTCTATAATAATATTCTATCTATTTATATTATAGCTCAAACAGAACGGATGTCGTGGATGCCTGAGATATGAGTAAACTGTAAAGATTTTGGTTGCCAACACAACAGTTAAAAAATTGAGGTTTGGTAGATTATTATATCAACGCGGCAAAGAATATAACAATATTCATGCGACCAAAGTGATAACGAAACAATATAATGAATATGTTAATTATATACTGTATTAATAATATGGGCAATTACGATGTCAAAATATAATACCACTATTTCACAAGATTAATGATTATAATCTATTAATCTTTCTCTTCGGGATAATTAAATAGACGACACCTGAAATGCATCAAATACCATGCAAGCTAAATTCTATCCACTCTACAAATATTTATATGTATGAATACATATTGACATTAAAGGTGATTAATATAACTAACAGGCATCAATATTGAGTACCCAGGTTTTATTATATCGAATATTGTAATGGATTTAGTAATTGTTTAATATTATTAATACATTTGCAGGAATAGCCCAAACAAACATACTCCTCAAGAAAATGTTTTTTTTGTTGTTGTTTAAGATTAAACATAGGAAATATTATGATTTCTATTTATATAAGTACTTCCTTGTTTTAAAAGTTGCCGATCCTAATAAATCTTCTCGTTCTAATGTTATAATAAGAAATAATTATGCTGTTGTTAGTTAAAGTATTTACAGAATTGGCATTATTGCAACATGTCTCAGTCAGGGATAATAATATTGTAAATAATATTGTAAAGCGCGTTATAGCAGCTTCTAGCTGAATAGGGCGCTATATAAATATCACATATTATTATTGAAGAAACACAACATATTGATCATGTTTATTGTTGTTATTAGATTTACGACAGCAACATATTGCTACTTTTAGTTGTAGCTTATGTTACATTTTATCATTTTTATCTGTAGTTGTTGTTATCGTTGTTGGTATTATTACAATTGAAGCTATTCGTGTGATTATTTCGTTGCATATAACATATATTCTTTCTCCCCCCCCCTCTCTCTCTCTCTCTCGCTCTCCCCCCTCTCTCTCTCTCTCTCTCTCTCTCTCTCTCTCTCTTCTCTCTCTCTCTCTCTCTCTCTCTCTCTCTCTCTCTATATATATATATATATAATATATATATATATATATATATATATATATATATATATATGTGTGTGTGTGTGTGTGTGTGTGTGTGTGTGAGGGGTCTCTCCCTCTCTCTCTCTCTCTCTCTCTCTCTCTCTCCCTCTCTCTCTCTCTCTCTCCCTCTATCTATATTTCTATATAGCTATATTTTATTCTATCTCTTAATGAGAGGAAGCACATGGAAACAAAATGGTATAACCAAAACATATGGGTTATTAGGGTATTATAGAATTGAAAAACAGAAAGGCGTAGAACGTAATTCTAAAAAGAGGTAACTCTTATAGATGTAACTAATTTGTTTGTTATTTGTATTGTGAACACTAAATCAATTAAAATATATCTGAAACTAAAATACGCATCAGATGGTAACCGAGAAAACAACAATAGCTATAGAATGCGTTTATATTTCAGTTTATTGTTTTGTTGTGGCAGTCACTAAAGTAGAAATTATAATACTTTTCTAACAACACAAGGTAATAATTGATAACAAGAACATTTGTTAATAGTATTTGCTAATCTAGCTTATGATAAACACCAATTAAAAATTTCACAAAATTACCATACTGCAAAATGGTGTATGTTGACTGACCATAGAAATATTTGCTTGATCACTTATATCGAATAGAACTGTATAAGGAACTAAATGCTTGTTTTTATTGATTCAATACATTGCTTCTCAGCAGAGTTGTTCTAGGTTCTTTAATTGACGGCTCCTTCCATTCGATCCCTTTATAAGGCTGTTAATAATAATTATGATGAGATAAAATTGAGATATTAGTATAACACCAAATCCAGGAATCTTGTTTAAAAAAACAACCAAAATATTTCTTATTCAAGTGTAGTATTAACGAATTTGACATATTGACAGCCATTGACAAGCCATTGACAGGCACATTTGTAGTTTCTAAGTTATGTTACAAACATCAATAAACTGAGTAATATCAATAGTCACACGTTTATCTCGATTATATAATTTCTATATTTCACCTAGGATGCAGAGTAATCCTTTCAACCATTCGGGATATGTCCAATCCACGAAGATCGTCTCTGTAATAATGCATTCATTCACTTGAAATCTTAAGTTGAGAACATAGTAAGCTATCCTAATACCGAATACAAGGATAGACAACCATAACCAGTATAATACAGTCAAGATAAAGCCAATATAAACAAAATATGAAATAAGTCTGAAGTTTATTAGTTCAGTCGTTAAGTCCTAGCCGTATGGATAATATAAAGGTTTATTTAAAATGTTTGAATACGCTTTCTTTTACTTTTAGTTCAATGTGCCTTCTATGTTGGTTAACGATTGATTGACTATTTTAAAATATGATTTGAGTGTTTTATTATGCTGCCACTTTATATACATTATAGATGGACGATTACCGCATTACATTTTTGTAATTAATTATTACCATAAGGGAATGAATGCACGTTGAATGGACGAGAAATTATAAATGAGCTAATATTGGTGTATAATATACCTAAAATAATTGTTATTTTGATGCAATAAATAAATATATAAAACATTTTTTTTTGCAATAATTAAACACTACTACTACTACTACTATTACTACTACTTATACTATTTACTACTTCTACTACTATTACTACTACTGCTACTACTGGGGCGCCTCCTTGTTTAACTGGTTGTGTATTGTATCACAGATCCCCACCTGAGTTCGAATTTCGGCGTGGGCATATCCGAATACTTCAATACCTTTGGAGATCGCTCGGCCCATTTAGTCTACCGTTTAAACAAAAGTGGCCGTAAAACATCAGTCATCATCATCATCATCATCATCATCATCACCATCAACTACTACTAATATTACTACTACTACTACTACTACTACTACTTGCCTGAATGATACCTACTAACGTTGATGGCGAACTCAATAAAGAAGAGGCAGGTGGTCTGTGTTATGACAAAACAACAAACACACCAACTCTAATTGCACACTGACTTATTTGACCATAAATAGTTAACTTTAACAGAGCAACGGTAGACGGCATTTATATTTTCCTGTACTATTTACGTGTTAGCTAATTAAATTTGTCATTGACCCATTCTTAATTTCAACACTAACCACTTTGCATAAAACCTTTTAAAGGTAAAGTAGGTTATGAAGAATATATATATATATATATATATATATATATATATATATATATATATATATATATATATATATATACGCGCACAAAAATACACACACATACATACACACACACACACTTTGTTTCCATTTATATCAATTTAAGAGTTAAAGGGAGAGTTTTGGGTAAGTGTAAAAATTGTCTGTGAACAAGTAAGTAAATCCTTGTAAGTATACGTTTATAGGTCCATAAAAACAGAAATGTTATTAAATGTTGTGTCTAAAGCCTGTTATGTCCAAATTCATAATATGTATTATATCAAGGGATATATCACAAGGAATGATTGCAAACAAGTTGGTTCATGTCTTGTTAACATTACGACTGGATTACGGTTGAAAGATAGGTAGGTGGCCTGCGAGCACATACCCAACTGATCACCCGTACTCGCAAATAGACTATATGGCAGTGGTCTTGAACTCCCTCTATTAGCATCCACTCATATACTGGTCGTAGTACAAGATCCTGTGTTATGTACACAAGAAACATCATCGGATTCTTCCTCAGTACTTGGAGGAACCTGGCATTGACTATTGGCCAACGAAATATCTCAGGTCTCACTTCTAATGACTCTTAAGTCTACTAAAACGCATATAATTTGTTTTAATATACATTTATGTACGATGACTTAAAACTTGTATAACTTGACTTAGCTGTAAATCATATTCAACATAAAGAAAGAGTTAAATCTTTTGAGTTTTCCTAAATATTTTATATTTCATCAAAATGTATTTTAATTATTCAGTTGACTGTTTAACGTGTACATTTAATATTAATTGCGTTTTTGAAGTAATATTTGTTTATCCAAGGAATCCTTTAAGGAAAGTAATATCTGTTTCAGATATATAAAGATAATTAATTATTTTGTATATTTATAATATTAGGCTAATGGCAGGTGTGCAATGTACTTTTTAATAAATTGTTTAATTTCTGTCAAACTACGCTCTTCGACTATCAGAAAATGACATTATTGGTCGTATATATGCACATTAATAGTTCTATATAGCGTCGATGCATTAACATGACCATATCATAAACACATTTAATAGATGTTTCATCAAAGTGAACTTGATTCTTTATTACGTAGTTCAACTTCTATCGCATTAATTATCCATCTTCACCTTTCCAGTATTCAATAACTGTATTAAACTTTTAGTAAACCAATCAACGGGCGTATCATATCAATATTATCCTAGTACTCAAAGTTGTTTTCTGAATATTATTTGTTTAGTCGCTTCATGGTTCCTTATGTTTTTCTCTGTCTAAATCTTCAAACGTAAACACAAAGTCTCATAGATGAGATTTAAAAAGGTTCACGTCGTATATATTTGTATAAATCTAAATGTATTCTGCCACCAATACGCTAAATGTTGGTAATTTGTTATATTATTGATCAATATATGATAAAAAAGCATTGTTTGTCTGCTTAGATTGAATTATGCCGTCTTCCAAATCACGCGATTGAAGCCAAACAACATAACACAGTGTCATTGTTAATAGCCATGATAGTTATCCATTTCCAGAGATTAATATTGACTAATATGAAGCTTTGTAGCTTCCTGGAATCTCCTGTATGTTAAGTAATGAAGTTGGTACCCGTTAGTAGTTTTTTTACCCTTGAATACCAGTGATATAACGATTATGATCCAACCACAAAAATACTTCATTCGTGGCAACCCAGAAAAATACTCCTTCAGGAATGAACAAATAGCTCCGTTTTAAAGACAACAACTTCCGCTCGGTTTCTCAAAGACTTATAAATATAATTGGCCCCTTTTAATGGGTATCACTTTATCTTTAATGTCCCTTCGCTCCACAAACTATTGTCGGAGGAGAATGTAAGCTGTTCCTAATTACTATCCAAACAATAGAAATTATATTATATAAACAACAGGAAAAAGCATAAAACTACCAATTGCAATTGTAAAATTAAACAAAAACAGATATAAACGTACCTATACATGAATGCACATCAAACTTGTTAATATAAAAAAATAGCATTGACACCCAGCCGTAGCAATAGCACGCAATATCAGTGTGATCATTAAATACAGGGAGTACAAATTATTCTGTTTTGAATTTGTAAATTTCTTGTCTCAATTGTATCATCTTTTATTCACTATGACCTTAGCGCAGGTGCATCTCTTATTCCTCCTGAAATAATTAACTTCATTCAAACTTATCCTGCTAATTAATCGAATTACAATGATTTTATTTTGAACCATTCCTTTTTTACTTTTGTCCCTTCTGTTCTAATGTATTCGAATCAGCTTCTGTCATCAACTAGATTTCTGAATAATAATAATAATAATAATAATAATAATAATAATAATAATAATAATGCTATTATGTTCTCATTACTAGCTTCATTAAGATGACTCTTAAAGCTTCAGTTTGCATTAATGTTAAAAGTTGTAGAGATGTGATGGCGCAGTTAGTGAGTTCGTAAGACTCGTAGCTGAAGCGGCGTCGCGCGTTCCAGGCTCCCGGGTCTACCATGCTGGCTCGTGGCAACTGGTTCACTCATTCATAAAAAAATGAGAACCTGACAGGAATTGATGGCTATGCGTTTGAATGAGGCTTCGTGCTTTTAATGCCAGGATGTGTTATTTGGTCAGTTGGGAATAGAGTTCGGTACTGGATTGAAGGATATCCGAGTCAGGGATACTGATATTGTGTAACGCCTCAGAACAGGATCTGGCGCTATGTAAACATGCTATATTATATATAAACGTTTCCTAAGTCATATTCCGCTGTTTTGGAGATTGTACTGCTTTTTGATAGCAGTACAAATGTAAGAACGGTAGATTAATTTATCCAACTGGTGTCACAATAAGATAATAATTATGAGCGTAATGTTGAGATATTATAATAAATGTTTTCCGAAAAGCACATTTTCTGCAGTTAATTGCCATTATATTCTCATTGAACGTTTTTCTTGAAATTGTCTGAGCGAATAGGAGTTCAATGAAAATGTATTGAAAATGCGACCTTTGAAGAGAAGACCATCTCAGCCATTATTTTTAATATTTAGATATTAACAGACAATTTCTTGCACACTTTAGCCATTACTAACACTGAATATGTGTAAAAGCGATATACATAACCTATCAACTTTGATGATGATGATGATGATTGATGTTTTACGGTCACTTTTGTGCACAAGGTAGGCTAAATGGGCCGAGCGACCTCCAAAAGTAATGAAACGAAGTCAAAGACGAAACAACCTTCAGATATACCCACGCCTGGATTCGAACACGGATGGTAGTGATCTGTGGTCCAGCACGCTACCGCTAGACCACGGAGGCACCCCCTATCGACTTTGAGAACACCCATACAATATTAGCTGATCGATAGGTAGCTGTGTTTAGTAGCAACGTTACTTATATCTTAATCGATAATACAGCCACACAGAGAAAACTAAGATCCATAATGTAATGTTCTTGAATGTTTTTCTGGTGGTTGCATCACCTTCTCCTCTACCAGGGCAGATTAACTCGAATACTATATCATCATGTTTCATTGCTTTTAAATTTGCAGTGAATCCACATCAAAATGCCATTTAAGAAATTTGACAGGATTGCCCATAAACATGTTTCTTTTGCCATATTGAGCCTGCAAATTTCTACAAAGCAAATGTGGTATATGATAAATGTGAGCTTCATTTGTTCCTTATATATTTGTTAACATTTGATAAACTGTTGGAATTTGAGGGCCAGTGTAATGACCTGTAAATGCATGGAGTGTAAATTAAGTTTCGATTATTTGGTCGATCCAATAGGATGTTATTATAGAAGCATTGATTTTCAGTTATCGAAGGCAGGAGATTATCTGGGCAGTGACCATCATCATTGATTATCTCTAAATGTCTTTTATCAATGTCAGTTATTGTGTACCCAAAGGGGCAAATCATTACATTATATTCCGGATTTATGGCATCACTTCATAAACAAAAAGTAATACATATGTACTTCATATTACGACATTAAGGATACGACAGCAGGAAATGTATGTTACGAGATAGGCAATACTGTAAAAGATCCAGCAGAAACAAGGCCAGCAGGAATAACAACAATTATAATAATTGTAACAAAACTATATTGAATACAATGTGATTATTTGTGCAATATTTAACCTCAGCAGTCAGTTAAGATATTTCTAAATTACTCTATTCTGTTTGGACTTGTTTCGAAATGCGTCGACCATAAGCTACACTTGTCAATATGAGTAACAAATGGAACGTGAAAATTAGTAATGTATTTTTATAGATTCAAAACATTCGTATTTCCTAGTTAGCTCGTATCAATTATGTGTAATCTATTGTACAGGGAACAATTATCCTAAGGATAACTTGATAGATAATATGTGGCATCTTTATTAAACAGATGTAAGAAGAAAACCCATGTATTAACGATTAATATAATTTTGTCATATTTTAATACCTAAATATCACATGGAAAACGCTACCAGATACTAATATTATATTAAAGGTAGCAGAGAGTGCACGATAATAGAATTCTCTCCATTGTGATACATGCCTATATTTTATGTATTCAACAAAATCTGATTCATTTCATTCTTTGATTTAATTTAATAATACCGTTATATAAAATAATTAAATGCACCGAAGTTTACTACCGCATTTTAAAACGAAACGGGTAAGGCTAATAATGGTACATGTTCTCGACTACGTAATGAGTCATTATCATTTAGGTCACATGTTCTTTGACCGTTGTGCCTTGGGTCAAAGCATCGAGTGAGGATATATCTAAATATAAAGTTTCTAAGATTCATATGAATACACATAAGCCCTTTGTAGTAAGACCTCTAAATGTAGTTAATTCACGCACCTTACCTCAATAAACACTGATACGTAGTCACAAGGATAGTAGCATAATAAAAGGGAAATATAATCTTGCTTCTAATTATCAGGAACTTCAATCTGATGAGAATTCGGTTGCCTATCACTTTCCAAATTATGACACTTTATTATCTGTTAACACCATTTGTAACTCAAACAGTTATATTAATCAATAAATTACAAATCATTCAGTATTTTATCATAATGAAAAATTATCTTTATGTGCTCATGTCTTCAGCTAACTACAAGAATCCTTAAATAGCAATTATCTCTTATTTATATTTGTTTTTCTAACTATATGTACATTAATTACCATATGTATGTGTCATACTCTTTCAACATAAATATCGCCTAATGAATTATATTATATCGACAATAAGGTATTCCAGATGCAGGAGTTGGCAGCTACGAGGCTGAAACCCAATTTTAGAAGTATTTAAATCAAAGCTAGTATTGATAGTTGGATATTTCTAATATGACTTTTGCTATAAGAAACCAAAGGCTAGTCATATATTCATTATGCCCCGTAATGTTCACTATAAGACTAATTTGTTAATTCTCTCTAATACCATGCATATAGAAATATAGTCTTATCTTTTTTTATTTGTAATTCATACTAATGTGTTAAACTATAACAAGATCATCGACTTGAGTTACAATGGTGCATTATATGAAAGGCATATATCTATAAACATCCGTCGACCAGATACCAATATATAATTGATTTGTCCTATTTGCCAAAGTACTAAATGCAAAAGATAATACTCTTGAAATATATACCATATTAATCAAACTATTATATAAAATGGTAATTTTAACTTTTGCAAATATCTCAATGGAAAGTCACAGATAGCTCTACAAATAACAAGAATTTAACATTAAACATATCGCCTAATATATTTTATATTATCTTGACAATAAGGTATTCCAGATGCTGATACTAAGATCATTTCAATTGTCAAAACTTAATTAATTATTACTATTTATTTGATGATGTTGTGTTTCTTGAAACAAAAACTAGAAATGGACTTTGAAGTATTGAGCCTTATTATATATCAAATTGTCAAGATGTTATATTTGATAAACAATTAGAAAGGTGAAACTTTAACCCCAAAGGAGATTTTAATTTTGTCAATAAACTCTGTGTAGCGCATTTATTTCAGTATTGAAAAGAAACCCACTAGAATTGAAATGTTTAATTTCGTGGCAATGAACCAATTGAGTAGCAAATTATTTAGTGAATGTTGAGGCCCTGTGAGATGGAGCTAATTATTGGGATGAAGAAGAGATTATTAATAATTAATGAGATATAAGCCCATAATAGATAATAAAGATGTAGAATGATGTATTATTAACCAAACTGATAGCTTCCCCCCTTTTCTTCTCTTCCTCTCTCTCACTATATATATATATATATATATATATATATATATATATATATATATATATATATATATATATATATATATATATATATATATATATATATATATATATATATATATATATATATGCAATTAATATATTATAAATCATTTAATTGTTTTTATGAAATAAAACGCGTCTGAGTTTAAACTTTGGCTCGGTGTTTCACGTTAGACATTGCCACTGGCAATCACTCATCCCAGTCGGTCTCCTGAAAGACAAACGTGAAAACAAAATAGCAACATTTCGTTATTTTTATATTTTGTTTGCTAAATATAAACCTTAATGGCTCATTTCTAGAAAGTTGTTACTCTGCTATTAGATACATTATCCCACTGATCAAAAGCAATATATATTCTACACCATTTCCGATTATCTGTGAAACACTCTACCTCAGTTCTAATGTGCGTTCCTATGAACTGTCTAAAACAGCCTTCCGAATATATTAAATATTTTGATTTTACAAGGAAAATCTGATTTGACGAAATATATAAACGGTTTATTATAAGTTAATTAGATAAGAAAAGATACGATACAATTCTTTTGATACGACAAGAAACTTGCAAATGATTCATTTGTGTTGTATACAAATACAAAATTGGACCTCTAAATGAAAGGAACGCTTAGTTATTTGGGCTGATACTGTACTATCTCCATTGCCTTTATTTGCACTCCGGGCCTATGATTGTTGTTAAAGACCAAGGGATATCATGATTGCTTAGGAGTCGTAGAATATTATATGGTGACTTTCTGATCTGAATATATCCTATCGTTTACGAAATATACCTTTGATCTGGACCTACAATTATGTCAGATTTTGCCTTTGCCATAAAGTCCTTGTCATTGTGTTCTCTGAAGGTATTATTCAATCCTCTTATCTAGTTTTTCTCTTTCATTTGAGTAGTTACCCATACTTCATATATTTTCTGGGTCTAACTATATTATTGTTGGTAATAAAAGAATGGGGTTAGGTAAAACAATCCATTCACCAGACGCCGCCGAAACGCAAGTCGGTCTTTCAGGCAGCCATTGCTACGTGTGTTGACATTGGTTTCAGTGGTTATTCAAAGTTTCGATCCACTTAACCTGACCCGGTTTGACCATATATAGTTGTTTTTGATTGGCTTATATGTTTAGGCGTGCCTATCGAATGTTGTATTCCAATGTGCTAAATCAGAGGAGGCCACGCGTGGCCATTGTTAGACCCTGTGCAGGTTGAACAGTGGTTACAAACAGTGAAGCGATTAGAAAAATGGAGACCAACGATAAAAATATCTGAAGACGACAATATACAAAACAACATATGTTATTCAAATGTGTCAAATCAGAGGAGGCCACGCGTGGCCATTGTTAGACCATACACAGGTTGAACAGTGGTTACAAACAGTGAAGCGATTAGAGAAATGGAGACCAACGACAAACATATCTGAAGACGACTACATAGAAAACAACATATGGTAAGCTTTATTCTGTTTCAACAACATATTTATGACTAGAACTTGGTACAGGCGATGTTTAAATTAGTTTAATTGATTTTTATTGCATAACTTTGGTGTAAATGTATTGGTATCAAACTAAGGACTTACTTATACTAGTTATAGACTAGGCCTAGATTTCTTAAACTCGGTAATAATTATTAACCAGACGTAAATAAATCGGTGGGATAGTCCTTATTGATAAAGGTTGCCAGAGGAGGTGGGTGCATTCTTTTGGAATATGAAATTAGTGTCTTTTAATAATTTATTGAATATTTCAGGTTCTCAGCCGATATTCAGAAGATTGAAGGAAAGTGCAGTGCCCCATATATTTGCGTGGTCGAAGGCGGAGACATCTATAGAGGCGAACTGGAAACAAAGAGCAAAGAAGAGACGCAGAGTAGGAATCAGCTGGGGCACGAAGTCGGTGTTGAGGAATTGGTGATAACAACGGACAGTGATGGTAAGTATGTGAAGTTGTATTCAATTGTACTACAGAATATATATATATATATATATATATATATATATATATATATATATATATTGTGTGTGTGTGTGTGTGTGTGTGTATGTATGTGCGTGTGCGTGGTGTGCTGCGTGCGGCTGTATACTAATTATTATTACCATAATAATCTCTCTGTGATTTGTATGTACTGGATTTACCTCAATAACCTTTGTGAAATATAAAATACAGTTTATTATTTTTTCTTTATGTACATTTAAAACAGTAAATGATATGTACTGATTATTATATACCAAAATAACTTCAAAATAACTACATAATAACTATATGGTATATTATCAGTTCAGGGTGTAGCGCCGATTGATGGACACTCTGGTCTATAACGGGAGACACCAATTATAATATGCTTCTAAATTTAGCTCATATTGTCTGCCCGAAGGATTCCTATCACCACACAGGGCAGCCCAGATGAGTTAAATTAAGACACAAAATGTGATACAATTTTATAGATGACGTCAGACATTCACATGACCACGACAAGTAAAGATTATAGAAACAATTTTTTGTTTCTCACAGAATGGAGCTGGGATCAGGATCTGTGGTATCGAAGTGTTTTATGTATAGGCTACCTTTGAGCCACATCAAATTACTGCTGAATGTAAACTGTGGTGTAAAACTACTTATTTTGTATATGTGTTAACTTGTAAACTGTGAGCTGTGGTGTCAAATTGTATTAATTTAATAATTTTTGCTTCCACTTTTTGTGCGTAGCCTACGTGAACCGCTTCCTTGTGGGCGTGACATATTTGTCGCGTACGAAAAGCGAATTAGCTGGAACCCACAGGCTGATGTGTAGCCCAGACGGATGTATAGGTATATGCATATATGAATCAATATGCGGAAGCATAGGACATTTGATATTTAGATTGATGTAAGTATATTTTATATATTTTTATATTTATGGAAGTCTCAAATGATGTTTAGATATGTTGATGTTCTGTGACTATGCTTCTTTATATGTATCCTAAAACACACATTGCCCGTGCCAGACATCAGACGTATTTCGATCCAGATTCCTTACTGCACCAATATAAGAAAGTGATGCCGTTATTACCATGTGTGTGTGTGTTTTGTGTGTGTGTGTATGTATGTATGTATGTATGTATGTGTGTGTGTATGTGTGTGTGTGTGTGTGTGTGTGTGTGTGTGTGTGTGTGTGTGTGTGTGTGTGTGTGTGTGTGTTATCCCGTCTGGTATTAGACTAGGGACATTGTTTGTTTTGGTTTATATTTTTGTTCATCTTTTCTGTTTTATGTCAGCGTTATAACCAGTTTGTGACGAGTTACTGGTATGCTATATGTATGTTATTATAGGGAAGAAAATCAATTATTTCCTATATGAAATAGAACATATACAGCGATCGATTATAATGTTTCTTAACTATATCATGAATTTAAAAATGAATAAATGACACATAACTGGCAACATTAATCCCATATATAATTTTCGAAGGTATCGAAACAGTGTACGTTGTCTGTTTTATCAGTAAATCCCTTAATCAATTTTAAATTTTGACAGACCACAACAATTTGCTTTCATAAGTTTTTCTTCGTGTGTTTTTGGAACGTTGGCTCAAATGTAATATAAATTATGTATGTTCATTAGCATCATTTAAGTTGATAGTCTGATAGACGTTTCGCGACATATGTGCCCCTTACACGTAATACGGACTTTATTATATCAAGGTTATCTATTGATAGTATTCTATATGTATATGTTGTAATAAAGAATATGCCATTACGTATTTTAGTTCATTAATTGCATGAATATTCCCTACAGGGACACCGTTGTGATAATACGACAATTTCCATATCAAGATATAACTTCAATCTTAATATTTGTATTTATTATACAAGAAATATTGTTATATTCGTCATCTGTTAGATATAATAAAATACATTTGCTTGCTGAATATACGATGCCAGTTGGTGTTATTATTTAAAATGGTCTTAAATTATCTTAATTTTGGAAGATTCCATTATCAATCTGGACACACCCTTTTAATTAAGTGCACAAATGCTACTTAATAAAACTGATTGGGTAGTTTATTATTATTGGATATTCCTGATTAGGTTATGTAGTCTATGGTATAAACTTCACTTGAGGATGTTTGATTTGTACCAACATTTTAAACTACCGTATTTGTATCGCATAAACTGAATTTTCAGCCAAATACTTATTCGGTGAATTTAACAACCGTGAGTTTGTCTTGAATATTGACATGCAGAACTTATTGTCCTTACGCTAAAATAAACTATCTCTAGAACGCTTAAGTCCCCCTTCGTTACATGTAACTCAATACATCTATCATAAATGCCAGCTACTTACTTATTACATTCATTTTAAACTCTAGTTAGGGTACCATAACATCAATAATCCATCACTGTCCGGGCGGATGATGCCTATTTAATGTCGCGGTATGCAGTTGATGTGTTCAGAACATAATACCATCAAGTTTGTACTCCGTCACAGTTATCTCTCTCGATGGAATCAAAATGTTTTCTAAATTCTATTGTTTGCAGGGTAAAGAGTTTATTTAATGATAGATTTAAACAAAGTGTTGTGTCAAAGTAGTGAATAAAATGCCTTGAATTGTTGATTACTGATTGCAAAATAACCATTTCCATGAAATAATAAAATTAGGTTTTATATTTCATAAATGAACTGTAAATATAAGACATTTTGCAATCTTGCTGTAACAGTTTGTGCACAGAGTAGAGTGATATATTATCACTCAAAACTTACAAACTAGGTCCAACGAAAAAATAATATGTTTACCAATTTTAATTATGTCATATAATGGTAGCATTAACTTAAAATGTAATATAAATTGAATCAGAGTTTGGTGAACATATAAAACATTAATACATGCCGCAAAAGAGAAGCTAATATTATCTTGCACATTCTCTTATCTTTTCACATCTGCTAATATCTGCTTGTTTAGACCACGTTATCCATGAAGATTATTATATTGTCTAATTTGTTCTAATCTGTAATCGATTGGATATCATATAATGTTCGTAAAATTATTCGTGAAATATTGTACATTAGATAAATGCTACTTAGGTAATGTTATTTGAACGCTGAGAGTAAAAAAAAGTTTATATCATGAATTATTAGAGTTAAAAATTATTACTTGAAGGTAGAAAGAGAAATATCCCAAATAATAACCAACTTCACCAATGTTAAATTAACATAAATGGAAACCTTTGTTAAAAGAGATATCTTCATAAGCTTTAAAACAAAACAAAAAAGATGAAAGCAATATTCAATGAAACGACATTTTATGAAGAAAATAAAACAATCATCTTCATGCAGGGATGGGATTATTAATTGTGTTTGTTAGATAAATTCTAGGCATGTAAACTAAAAATAGTCATCGGCATGGACAGAACAACAAAATTATATTCATAACAGTTACAGTATTAATAAATGGCCATCTCACCTACAAAGTGTTTTCATTAAAAATAACAGATTCAACAAAATAAGATTACATCACACACGCACACACACTAACATGCATCCACGCACGCATGCACACAGGCGCACACGCACGCATGCAAGTACGCACAAACACACATGTACACTCGGACACAAATACGCACGCACGCGCGCACACACACGCACACACACACACACACCACACACACACACACATATATATATATATATATATATATATATATATATATACGTACACACATACATACACATACATATGTAGTCCCACGCGTATACACATGCACACACACATACCCATACACTCATGCACACACACACATACACATACACACATGCACAAGCATATATACACGAAGTGGCGGCTACAACACTAAACGCACAATCACCACATGACTTGAGCTAAGACATAGTCACGTGTAATAGTATCTGACCGGATGACCTGATTTTTTGGGATGACTTTCTTATGGACAGGTATTAAAATGCTTTTCTTAAGTAAAACCTTGCGGTGCGTACACCAATCAATATCATCATCATCAATCATCATCAAGTAAAACCTTGAAATGGATAAGCTGTCTAACGGGTAACTAATGTAGCTTTGAAGAATTGGGGTTATGTGATCATGTTTTCGAGAATTTGCCATTATGCGAGCTGCAATATCCTGAATGTGCTGAAGACGATTGATCACGTAATCTGATACGGCTTACATCGGGGATAATCAATAGTCTATAAGAGTTGCAACTAAGCCATGGACCACTGTAACACGTTATTCTTGTGTCATGAATGCCTTTAAACGGTGAATATTCTTAAGGAGGTAGTAAGAAGCTCGGCATGCTGAAGTGACATGTTAGTACAATTGTCAAAAATAACGCCTGGATTATGTATTGGCCAATTAGGGGTAATTGAGGATTCACCCAACTGTAATGCTGGTCTTTTGGGGATTTAAGACAATGTGGGGATGTAAAATATATAATATATGTTTTATTATCATTTAATCTTAACAGATTTTGAGTCATCTATATGTGCATTATATAAGAAACTGAATATGTCTTTCAACTTAGAACAAAAGTACATTATGTTAAAATATATCAGATGTAGCAGACAGTAGTAGAAGAACAAGTAGTATTGGCTTACCTTTATCAATTGATATGATACGATTGTTTTTCACTCGAACTGTTTCAGTGCTGTGAGCATCCTTATGTGCATACTCTAGTGATCCATTAAATTTATAATTTACCCACGTCTTTGCTTCGATGGAAAACAACCACACTTTGTATAACTTTAGATAAATAAGTAAGATTAAAATAGGTCTGTAGTTATTTAGAATGTTACTGTCCAACCTGTTTTTATTAATTGTTAACGACAACTTTCATGAATCTTTGGAAAACACCTCGTGATAATGATTTATTGACTATCTTTGTAATCACGCTATCCAAACATCCAGAAACCTTTTCACAAACAATAGAAGTGAAGTGCACATAAATCATTAGATGACGTTTTCATCATCTGCCTGATATCTTTTTTTTGTAAAATGCACAAATATATTTATCTTGGACATGTATAATTTTAATGGCAATTGAACACCCTTAGATAAACTGGTGGAAGGGAAATCATCATCTCTATTTAATTTCTTTTAACAGAAATGGACTATATCTTCAGATGTGTTCATAATATTTGGAAAGACAATCTGACTTGTATGTAGTACTTTCTTCACAATACCGAAAACAGTCCCTTCATTTCCCTTGCATACTTTAATCTTTGTATTGTAATTTTCTGATTTGGCAGAGGCAATGGCATTTTTAACTTGAATTTCTCTTACCTTGAAGATTTCAGAATGAACACACAAGCCCGTCCTGATTCATAGTAGCTCACAATACATTCTATGTCTCTTTGCTGCTTACATAGCCTTATTGTACCATGGAAGTAGTGGTCTTCTTGGCATTACTTATTCCTTTAAGGTGCACGCTAAGTTCCTAAATGTCCCTAAATGTACGATTATAGAGATCAACCAGATGAGCATCATCATCTGGTGGATCAAATATCATTTTTTTTAAACACCCAGATTAGTACGAAAAATAGCCTATCTATCAATCAGTTTATATTTTCTGTATGAAATGACTATAGCTGAAACGGATTGTTTCTGTACAGATATATCAATACAAGTATGAAATAATAAGGCAGAATGATAGATACAGAAAAACAAGCGACTAAATTCTCATCATCGTGGGAGATGGCAAGATCTAAAGTTTGGCCACATCTATGTGTTCTTTCTAGCATATGTTGTCTGCGATTGACAGATCATAGAATATCAGCCAATAGTTTGGTATATGCATTCATCTGGCAGTTTCACTGTACATAAAAATCACCTAAGATCAAAAGATAACCACTGTTGGTAGCAATAAAATAAATAAATTCAGAAAATGACTTTAACAAATCGCAGCTTAGTTGGGTGTAAACGGTAGATAGTAGTTCCATGAACACGTATTCTCCAGATACAAAGTCCGTTGGTAATTTTCAAAGGACTTAATATGCAAGCGCAAATGGATTTCATACATCAAATAATCACGAACAAGAATGCCGACTCCCCCATCTCTAGTGTCAATTCGAGCTGCATGATGGAAGGGAATATCCAGCTAGAGTCATCACCAACAATTATATAGTCTGATACATCACCAGTCAGCCAAGTCTATTTAATGACAAGAGCATCAAGATTCATATCCCTAACAATATCAGATATTACATCAATTTTGTTACAAATCGACTGACAATTTATTAGACTGCACTTACATTTTGCATAGCTGCACCATTTGATTGTGTTATTGGCACATCGATTACATTATGTACATCATACCCTATCCTTTCAACTGTGTGGACGAATAGGTGAGCAAATGATACTACCTAAAAACCTAAAAAGTATCCTTATATAAGAAATAAGTGGAAAGGATAGTTTGGTGGTTACATAACAACAAGACCAATTAATCTCAATCCCAAGCCGTATTCTTTGGGTAAACCCCGAAGTGGGCGTAAAGTACTCGAATAAAAAGAATAAAAAAAGAAAGAAATACAAAATAGGTAAATATAATATTTTAATAATAATAAATCAATATCGAATAATATTCAATTTACAACAGTTTAAGAGGTGTATCTTATCCATTAGCTGAATATTTGGAAAACATTCAGAGTTGCTATTTCATCGATAGCCGGTATTTGTTTCTCTCAATTGTACTCAACACTAAAACATTCCAAGACAACAGCCATGGAAACAATAATAAAAATAATACTAGTAATATTAGCCGCAAGGACCAAAAAGACAGCTCCCTATACACCAGATACCTTTATTTAACAATTACTAAACACTAATAATCACCGTTATCAATACTGATATTACATATATGTCTACCTCTTCGTAACCAGAACATTTTCCTTAATGTAGACTTCTTTTGAATTTTTCCATAATTTTAGTGGTAATATTATTGAGATGCCAATATATATATATTCGATAACTAGGATTGATTATCTGCCTTAGTATATCTTTATCGTTTGGTCTACCCTTCTGTATGTTGGCGGTCCTGGTATTAATCTCTCTGTGTTCGAGGAGTGTATTTATCTGTCTATCTGGTTGATGAAGCCTGCTTTGTGTGATACATGCGTATATCTGATGTGGAATTATAGGCTACTGAAATTAGAGCTTAATAGCCTGCAAATGATAACGATATGGTAACTTCTCGTAAGTTCTTCCAATCTAATTTTCAAAGACAAATCCAGTTTTAAAAGACACACACTAACTTACTCACTCATTATATCGTATACTCATCAACTCACCCATTCACTGACATGACTGTGTACCATGCGTTACTTTCATGCTGAAGAAGAAGATGATGATGACGACGATAATAATAATAATAATAGTAATAATAATAATAGTAATAGTAATAGTACT
>JAODUP010001431.1:155000-163539 GCA_025642065.1 Paralvinella palmiformis | reverse complement strand
GTTAGTAACGTATTTAGATCTAGATCCCGATGGTAGAAGTTTTTTAAATGTATTTAATTTTAAATGTATTTAATATCGATATAAAATTGATATAATAAAGATTTTCATATAACATGCAACAAGAACAACAAATACCTGAGTAACAAAACTAGCTAAACCCCATAATTCAAATGATGATTATTGGTGAATCATTACTGAATAAATCATTAATCATAATCATTATTTTCCAATTCAGAATTTAGCTTTCCTAAATGTTGTACACAACATCAGGAATAGAACATCCCAAAGGACACCCATCATTAGCCTCACTGGCAAGTTAGTGACGTGATGAGACATTCTATCCGGGTTACTGACAAAGCACTTATATTAATACATAAAAGTATGATACACATTTAAATGGAGCCTGATATCTACATTACTTGGCGTAACCGATAATCCAAAGGTAACAAAATATAGTTCCTTCTGTTCTTATTTTATCAACTCCAATAAAGATGCAGTGTATAACAGTTTTGTATACACATAAACCTGTGCTGTTTATTTGGTAATTACTATGCAGTCTATGCATTTCCAGAAATATTTCACGATTGGTCTTTCTAGGGGTTGTATATTTAATGGTGTTTACCAACCAGTGTTATGAAATTTAATGTTATGAAGTTAACGTTCATCCAAATGACTGTGATGCTCCCAGGTTCCGGTTCAGATTCGCGGATTCGAGGCTCAGGAGCTGAAATACTGTCATGCGGCGACTGATTCACTTATCCATAAATGGGAATTTGGCGGGACGTGATAGCTGTATGTTTGAGTAATGTATTCGGTGTATAATTTCAGCACGCGTTGTATGCTCCTCTAGGAGTTCAGCCTTGTGCTAGATTGAAACAAGTATCAGTTAGGGATAAACAAATATATATGTGTAAAGCACCTACGAAAGAGTACTGCAATTGAAATACGGTGCTACGCTTAAATTATTTAATTATTTATTTATCGTTTCCTGGTGGCGACTTTAATCAAGATCCCGCTAAATTTAGGCTGGTTATGCACATCTTTGGTGAGCTAGCTGTGCCATTTCTGTTTTGCGGAGAAGAGTTCTGGACCGTCAAATGAACCTTGATTCAAACAGTCTGAACACAGCATTGAATAAGTTATATATGGACCACTGCTTGATGTCAATAAGATACGAATAGAAAGCTATCGTGCTAGTTTAGCAGCTACATGAGCTGTGACGATAGTATTATAGATTTCCTCACATAAAGTAACAATACAAATGTAGCACCATACCAAAATCGATCGAGAGAAGACAGTCCATATTCTAGATCAACGGATTTCATTGCTAACTGGGTGAACATTGGAAATATGCTGGAATGTAGAGACCGATAAATTCCAGTGTAAGACTACAGTCAAGAGCAAATAACTATAAAAAAACGTGGATTGATAAGTATCATTAGTTCTGTATACGAGCCGTTTAGGGTTTGCGAGCGCCTTCGCACATTCTTCAATAGCGGACGATGCTCTATTAGAGTCTTGGTTATATCAGTGGACGTTATGGTTAAATCATCTCTGTAAACTGAGGCAATACAAGGTCGAATGTTGAAAGAAATTGCATGATTATGGTATTGCATATGTATGGTTAGAAATAATTCCCTTTGCAGATGCTTATCAATCTTTGTGTGTTTGTCTGTCTGTTTGTCTATCTGTATATCTGTCTGCCTGCCTCTCTCTCTCTTTCTCTCTCTCTCTCTCTCTCACCCCGCCTCTCTCTCTCTCTCTCAGTCTGTATGTGTGTGTATGTATGTGCGGGCGGGGTGTAGCTGGTTATATATCAGACAAGGTTTTCAACCAAAATTAAAGGCTCATCTACCTTGAGCAGGTCAAAATTTCTAAATTTAAAAGAAATGATTGTGTTAGTTAGCTTAAATATTGATAAATATAATATTTTTGATTGTTATTCTCGTTGTTATAGTTGTTGTTGTTGTCATTGTTATCGTCGTCATAGTTGTTATTCGTTGTTGTTGTTAACTTACATACATAGCAATTCAGTCAATGATCTATTTGTCTCCCCAGTTCGTTCATTTTGCTATACGCCAGTCTTCATATCTGTTAAGATTGCTCCCCATTTTATACGTTACACTTAGACTTACAGGTTATCACATTCTTAATATTTAATAATAAATTTAATCTAATATAATATAATTAATTCTTTTGTTACACTACATTAACTGCATTAATGACAATGATGTTAGTTTTTTGTAGTTCTCTGTATACTTACTCAATGATACAGTGTCAATATATGGACCTGTCTTTTAATGTGAATTAATGTCTTTAATCAGCCAAATTTGTGGTCACGTTTATATCTTCTACCTGAGTACAAGTCAACAAAATGTGTCCAAGTCGTTAGTAGTTTTCGTATCTGATATCATTCTGAGCATATCTCAGTCGAACCAACAACAAGTCGATGACATGATGATGGGAACCCATGTTATACACAAATATTATGTACTTTGAAGTAGTAAATGAATACCTAAATTACCTGTCCTTATAACATTAGTAAGTTAATGAAAATAAGACAACTGCTTTGATCATTATTCGTTATAGCTCATTAGTTAAGTACCCAATTAGAAAGCTGGAATTCTTTATGGAATACTCTACCTGTTATTTGGCAGCGAGAGTGCGTATATTTCCAGGTAAGTTTATTATGACATCATAATATTCCTGAACATAACATGGTCAAAATGGAATTTAGTAAGCAGCACCAATTGGGACTCTCCACAAGGGCCGTGCGTTCTAACAAAACTGGACACGTCTATTATGTGACATGACAAGAACGGAGTTGGGCGGATATCTAACATGGCGACCTTCTAAATATCATATAGATGAAAGATTGTGTGTAGTTGTTTAATTCATAATGAAGTATTTATATCCTGAAGAGTCAATAGCGAAACGTAGTAAAATAATATTGACACACTCTATGATTTTATGAATGAATGTCTCTAATTAACACGTACGTTATATCGGCGGCGTTCATTGTACCCTTAATTAAAGGCGCATGACGAGACCAGTTATCATGTATTGCCATAAGACAGAAAGATGGTTGCCATGATAAGTCTTGTTGGACTAACGACGACCAAACCACTTCTGAGATATAATTTCCTCTGTCGTTTGAGCAATATGATGATGAGTACCTTTTGGTAATTGTTCTTTCTTGTTTTTTGTTCGCTTACAAAAGACAATCTGTATATTCCTACTACAAAGAAGAATTTTAATCTATTAAATCAAACATCTTATACACTAGAAATGCATACCTCAAGAGTAGTAAACGTGTTTCTATAAAATGAATCAATGATTATCGTAAAAGTAATGCATAGAATAAAATAATCTCACTATGATAAAAAAAACTTATTTTCTTTTGCAATCTGTTGTATATGATTGGAAATTTGTTTTTTATCTGTAATAACATCTTGAATATTGAATATATGCAATAGTGGTACGTTGTTGACGCCTTAAAGAAGTGAAGATAACAAGACTTGGAGTTGATCGTTCTTATGAAGAAGAAAAAAGAAAAAAAGAAATATATATATATATATATATATATATATATATATATATATATATATATATATATATATATATATACAGACAACACTTGGACACCTATCTGTCTACAAAAAATCCTTTGCTATTCTCAAACTAGTATTTCATTTGGAAGAGTGAGGACTCTCAATTTTTCTTGTTTTTGAGTTTGCCCTGAGAGTCATTGGGGGTAATGCGCTAACTGTTTACGCACAAATCGCGTCGCTTCATCCAAACTGTTATAGCAAGGACAAGTAACCATAACAACTGATCGCTGTTTAATCTCGTCACCATAATATCGTTCATATATAATGTAGATAGCCAACTTTGAAAGCCTATTAATGCCTTAGCAACAATATATTTTGACCAAGAAAGCAAATTAACAGCGAATTAAATGCATCCATCTTGCAAGGCATTCAGAGTTTAACAGGTTGGAGATGACTTTAGATTGCCTTCCTGTGGCCTGAAGATGGTAACATCTAAAGAGAAAGTAGTTGGAATTGTCATATAAGGTTGTCACAAAGTTAAGCATAAATATTCTAGACTGCTATTTCATGAGGAGGTTATAACCAGGTAGAGTAAACCCGTAAATGTTAAGATATTGTAGCTTCTTCATCCCATGTGATGTTAAAACAAAGAATTCTATGACAGGTTATATGAAACAGCTAAGCATAATGACTATAATAGTTCACTACCGGACAGATGAATAATTAATAGTTTAGTTAAGTTTCCTCAAATACCACAATGTTACCATATGTTGTATTTGAAAATTCAAGCTTTTAGATGTTTAATCTATTCCGAGTAGTGAATCAATGAACTTCATCGTGCACGGTGAATAGAGACAGAAAACACACTTTGTGTTGAATGAGATTCCCGCCTATGGCCATATAAATATACTTACGCCCCTGAATGATTCATCTCTTTAATCTAAGAAGCATCAATTTCTGGTTTCTTCAAATTATGGTGATATCTCCATGAGGTCAAAATATTCTAAGATGAAATGATGATAATAAAACAAATAGTACATATTTGGCATCGCCATATTGTGTTAAATCCTTAAAGACACCAACTTTACAAATCGATTCCTCTTTGATTACCCCTAATGAGTCAGTACAAAATATAGAGGTTATTTTTGACAAATGTTTGAATATGTATGACCATGCCAAATCAATCTGCCGAGCTGCCTATTACCATCTTAAGAACATTTACTATTTAAAAAACATTCTTGGAATAAGAAGCACTTATAACTATAGTCTATGCCTTTGTTTAATCTCGTATAGACTATTGGAACTCCCTCTTATATGGAATGTCCTATTACAACACTAATCGCCTTCAGCGAATTTAGAATATTGCAGCTCACACAGTGATAAATACTAAAAAATATGATCATATTACCTAAACGAAACTACATTGGCTACCTGTTTAGAAAGCGCATCCATGTCAAAATATTAGTAATATCTTATAAATTTGTAAATGACATGGAACCTGAAAACCCGTCTGAACTAGTATTCATTAGAAAGTCATCCCGAAACCCAAGTCATCCAGTCAAATACTACTGCAGGCGCCTGTCTCTCGGCCCAAGTCATATGGCGATTGTGCGTTTCGTGTTACAGAATTTCAAATTCATTCTAAAGACACGCCTGTTCAAGGTAGTCATTCAGATAAGTAATAAATATCGTTTAAATCTCATATAGGCTTTCAACCAATATATTATTTGGGGTATCAATGTAAGGCTTCTTTGAATGGCTCATGGTTCTGTTCTTTATTAAGTATGCATTATTATTATAATAATAAATACAGGTAGTTAATATATAACAATATACTCAATCACTCAAACAATCACACAAACACACACCTTTCTTATATATATATATATATATATATATATATATATATATATATATATATATATATATATATATATTAAAAACACTCGTGTTGAAAATTATATTCTATTAATATTTCTTATTAGATAAATTAACTTTGTGTGATCTGAAATTAGTTGTGTGTTGTAGAAACTACTTATGCACTTGAGGAGCACGATGTACATAGGTATGCGTGAGGTTCGACGCAGGGGAAAACAACTTTGTTCTTTGACAACTTGTTAACGATATGACTGATATTCTTATTGTCTTATTATACATGTCTGGTCATTATGAAGTATTGTTTTTGGATAGGTACAGCCATCCACCGATACAGACATACGTTCATTAACACCTCGCGTTAATATCCGTATATCATTCTTAATGCTCAGGCCGCCTCTGTGCTCTAGCAACTACCAACCGTGTTTGAATATCGGCGTTGACATGTCTGAAGGTTGTTTCATCTTAGACTTCGCTTCATTTCTTTTGGAGGTCGCTCAGCCCATTTAGCCTACTATGTGCACAACATTGGCTGTTAAACATCAATCGTCATATTTTAATGCTCACAGATTTCGCTTACTTTTTTAGTATTATTTAGTGTGCACATTAATCTCCTTAACTTGGATTTGGCTCAGCTGATGGCGTGACTAATTACCAGTGAATAATATAACGATCGGTAACTAAGCCAATGTATGGCATATCAGTGTACTACAAATGTGACCCAGTTATCAGCGAGAAGAAATTAGGTCACAGTCGTATGGTTTATACACTCTTAAATCGCAGTCATTTGACAACAAGTTCACACCATATTCAGGATCTGTCAATTAGATGGCTTGAGAACGATATTTACCTGGATGTATCATTCGATTTCATAGACGTACACTGAGTGACCGTTCTGGATAGCATAGTCACCCGAACCACATACAGGTCACCTCGACTCACCAGGCGAATGCTACGTTGTAATGCTTATCATCATTATCATCATCATCATCATCATCATCATCATCATTATCATCATTATTAGAAACTATATTCAGAGGAGTCAAAAGAAACCAAATGGAAGATTTATATGTATATACACTAATAAGTGTAGTCTAATTTAACTTTAAGAGATACATACCATATTCTAATCTCTGAATGATATTTCTTGTTCGTTGAGTTTAGTGAAACCTTTCTTTAATATAAAACAGATAAAGGTTAATTTATAAGAGTTCTATTTAGATAGCAGTATGTTTATATAAGTTTCAAGTAGCTATCTTCTTCGGTATATACGAACATACGTTATCACGGACACAAATTAAAGAAACTATTATTTGCCTTGATTTATTTATTTGAACTGAATGCAATATGAATAAATACACGGAATCCAAGGGAAATCGAAGGACTGTTGTGAATAAAGTATTACATAAAAGTCAAACTGTCCTTCCAAATAATATCAGCTCAGATACAAATATGGACCATTGTTTTAATAACTTATTCTTTCAAAACATATTAAATATATATATATATATATATATATATATATATATATATATATATATATATAGTGGGTTCCATTCCAACACCTTATCACAGGGTAATCCATTGGTAGAAGTGTCCTGCATATCAATGATGGATACATTTGAGCCTTTTACAGAGACTGCTATCAGACAGTTGCTGAAAATGTAATCTAATGCTTTATGTGCAGTTGACCCTATACCTACATGGCTTTTGAAAGATTGTCTGGGTGTTCTGATAAGCCCAATTACAAATATAGTTAATAAATCATTATCTCTGGGTGTTTTCCCAAGATCCATGAAAGCTGCCCCCTTGTAAAACCATTAATAAAACCACACTATGGACAGTAATATTTTAAACAATTACAGACTTGTTTCAAATCTTACATTTTTATCTAAAGTTATAGAAAAGGCAGTTGTATTCCATCTAAACAAATATTTAATCAATAATAACCTTAATGAATCACTGCAGTGATATTCGGCTATGGATGACTCATAATCTTCTAAAACTAAATGATATTAAAACAAATATTATATATTTGGCATCACACCATTGTGTTAAATAATTAAGGACACCAGCATTATTATTATTAGTAGTAGTAGTACTAGTAGTAGTAGTGGTCGTAGTAATAGTAGTAGTGGTCGTAGTAGTAGTAGAAGTAGTAAATTAGCACATTAATGAGCGTACGATTGTACAAAAGGAAAATAACTTTGTTATTGTTTATATAGCATGAAATATTTACTGACAGAAACTTATGAATTGACAGCAAAACGTTACGGTATATTTGCTAAATCAAATACAGAAAACAATGCATTCATACTTATCGTCTACGCGTCGTTTAAAAAATTATAACATCTCCTTGATAATTATTTGCACACCTGTTAGTATTTGTTAGTGTTGACATTAATATCTTAAAATTTGTTTTTGGCTCAGCTGATAGCGAGAATAATTACTAGTGAATAGCATAGCGACCGGTAACTTAGACTATTTATATCATATCAGTGTATTACTAATGTGACCAAGTTATCAACTAGTAGAAATTAAGTCACAGTCGCATGGTATAAAGAGTCCTAAATCAGTCATTTCAC
The DNA here is from genome assembly GCA_025642065.1 of Paralvinella palmiformis. Classification (NCBI taxonomy): domain Eukaryota; kingdom Metazoa; phylum Annelida; class Polychaeta; order Terebellida; family Alvinellidae; genus Paralvinella; species Paralvinella palmiformis. Next base: position 155,528 of record JAODUP010001431.1, on the reverse strand, counting down.
AACATGTTCACTCCATAATCAGGACCTGTCATAAAGAAGGCTTTATCATCTGATTTCTCAGACGTGCGCTAAATCACCTTTGTGAGTAATATATTCACCTGAACGAAATAAAGGTAAGCTTGAGATGCCAGGGAAATGATATGTTTTAATCATCATCATCATCATCATCATCATCATCATTTACCTTAAACATCAATATCTCAGTTGGGATTACTATTAGATACTGTATTTAGGACAGTCAAAAGACACCAAATAGAAGACATACATAGCCTATTAAGTTTATTATAATCATACTTTAAGGGATGGGTTCCCACCAATTGATGCTCTCGTATTTCTGAGTACGACTAATGTCTGTTATTTTATTTAAATATGTCGATTTGTTTACTTGTTTTTACGGAAGAAATGGTGACATCATGATATTCGGGAATTTGAGGGATGTCTTTGAAGATGGCCCATTGGCCAATGAGCTGGAAACAAATCGCAGATTATGAACTGTTGCACTGAAGTTCAATGGTATGTTAAACATGG